>BQNB010209080.1:0-10362 GCA_026074375.1 Tanacetum coccineum
AGCGAACGCGTAAAACTCTAAAAATAAATAATGGAATTTATTAAAGTTGAAAATAACCTGAAAATGAGAAATGTTACAGGCACAATCAGCTAGATCATACTATTTAAGTAAATCTTTAACATATTTCTCTTGACCAATTGAGATTCTTTTAAAATCTTGTTTAATTTGAAATCTCAAAAAATAAGTTAATTCACCCATCATACTCATTTCATACTTTTTGGTCATTAGCTTGGCAAATTGTTTACTAAGCTTGTTACTGGTTGAGCCAAAAATGATATCATCCATATATATCTGTACTATAATAACACCACTCTTAGTTTTATAAGTAAAAAGAGTGTTGTCAATGGTACCTCTGACAAACTTGTGCTTAATAAGAAATTTTGAAAGAGTTTCATACCATGCTCTGGGGGCTTGCTTTAGCCCATAAAGAGCTTTGTCCAACTTACAAACATGATTAGGAAATTCACTACTTTCAAACCCAGGAGGTTGTTAAACATATACCTCCTCTGAGATTCTCCCATTCAAGAATGCACTCATCACATCCATCTGATACACCATAAAATCCCTGTAGGCTGTATAAGCAAGAAAGATCCTGATGGCTTTTAGTCTTGCAACAGGTGCAAATGTTTCTTCATAATCAATCCCTTCCTACTGATTATACCCCTGAGCAACCAGCCTTGCTTTTTTCTTAATGACAACCCCATTTTCATCCATCTTGTTTTTCCAGATCCATTTGGTCCTAATTATGGTTTTACCATGAGGTTTAGGGACCAAGGTCTAGACCTTGTTTCTTTCAAATTGAGTCAGCTCTTCTTGCATTGCAATAATCCATCCTTCTTCTTCCATAGCTTCAGTAAGCTTATTTGGTTCCATTTCAGAGAGAAAGTTAACATACAGACATTCATGAGTTGATGCAGCTTCTAAGTCTTTGACCCTACTTCTTATGGTGATACCAGCAAGTGGTTCACCAATAATGTTAACTAATTCAATGTGCTTTTCTCTTGACCTTCTGTCTTGAGGAACTAGAGTTTGAAGGATGTCTTCGGCTAAGGGTGAAATGATTGGTGAAGGTTGAACATCATTGATTGGTTCACTTGGGACTGTGTCCTGACATTCAACTGAATCAAGATAGTCAGCTGATTCAAGATGGTCAGCTGCTTCAAGATGGTCAGCTGATTCAAGCTGATTATGATCACTGAGAGCTGGGTGATCATCAGCATTCGTGAACTCAGGTGGATCTTCAGGGATGACAGAGATCTAAAGAACGGGTGTTTCAGAGGGTGTGGTGGATTGATAAATGGATTCATCATCTTCGTTGAATGTAACATGTACTATTTCTTCCATTTCTTGTCTTCTAATGTTAAACACCCTGAAAGCTTTAGCCACTAAAGAGTAGCCAAGAAAGAATCCATCATCGGCTTTTTCATCAAACTTTCCTAAATGATCCTTATGATTATGAATATGAAGCGGACACCCAAACACATAGAAATAGCTAATATCAGGAGAACTTCCTCTAAACACATCATATGATGTCTTCCCATGCCGTTTTACAATGATGGATCTATTTTTAGTGAAACAAGTAGTATTGACAGCCTCTCCCCAAAATTGTTTAGGGAGTTTTGCACTATTTAGCGTAGTTCTGGCTGATCAATCAATGTTTTATTTCTTCTTTTAGCAACACTATTTTGTTCAGGGGTATAGGGAGAATAGAAGTTCTGAGATATACCCTTTTCATCACAGAATTCTTCTAGCTTGTGGTTTTTGAACTCTGTTCCATTATCACTTCTCAGCTCCTTTACTCTCACTTTATTTAGGTTTTCCATCTTTCTGATGAATGATATGATACAGTCAGCTGCATCACTCTTCTTCTGAAGGCAAGATACCCAGGTGTACCCTGAGTACTCATATATAATGACAAGGGTATATTTGTTGTGGCTGATGGTTTAGGGTTTGACAGGTCCAAACAAATCCATGTGAAGGAGATGTAAGGATTGTTGATGGAAAATGATCTCTTTATTTTAAATGTTGCTCTGTGTGCTTCCCTTTCTCACAAGCTGAATAGTTTTTGTCTTTAGAGAAGGTCAGAGAGGGAAGGCCAGAGACAAGGTTGTGTTTTGCAAGGTTGTTTATGTTTTTGAAGTTGAGGTGAGAGAGTCTCTTATGCCAGAGCCAATTAACACTAAGAGAGGCTTTGGCAAAGAAACAGGCATTGCTTTCTTTGTTAAAAGATGACATATCAATGACATAGACATCTCTTCTTCTGGGAGCAATGAGGACAACTTCATCATTTTGGTTGTAAATGGTTCCCTGAGTCTTTGTAAACAGAACTTTGTAGTTAGCATCACACATCTGACTGATGCCGATCAAGTTATGCTTTAGACCATTCACATAAGCAACCCTGGTAAAAGTGATTCCATTACAATTAACTAAGCCATATCCTTCTGTTTCTCCTGAAGAATCACCTCTAAAAACCACTTTAGGGCCTGACTCCTTTGAATATTTGTGCAGATATTGTTTAATCCCTGTCATTTGTCTAGAGCAGCCACTATCTAGAAACCATACATGCCTCTTGAGGTAATCATGCACAAACATTTTCATACAGATTAGTTCCTTTTGTGAACCCACTTTTCAGTGGGTTTTGATTGCCTGTTGGCAATCCTTGTCTCTTGGAGTTAGGGTGCTTCTTAGGACAGTGTGATGGTTCATATGCAATACTACCACATACTTTACACCCAGGGTAGAACTCACAGTGGTCAGAGTGATGGTCATTAAATCCACATTATTTACACTCTTTGAAAGGCTTAGGAATCATAGGTGCCTTTCTTAGGGAGGGATTCAGAGGTGACTGTACTTTGATCTTGATCAAGGATTTCTTGACAGCAGCATGTTCTAAGTGTTCTTTAGTCAAGTAGTCAGAGGAACCACATGTAGAGCACTTGGGTTTTGCATAGCAATCATCAGAGAGATGATTTTTGAACCCACAGTGTTTACATGGTCCAAACCAGGTCTTTTGCTTGGTAGACTTAGAACTTGACTAAGAGTTTGATGGAGAGGTACCTGAAGGGATCTCTATTTGTTTTTTGAGACCCTTTACCTCTTCCATCAGAGTGAGAAGAAGTTGCTCAGTAGATGAGTCAGCTTTCTTGTCAGGGCAAAGTTCAGGGACAGCTGGTTAATTCGGTTTGTTTCTTAGTCTTTATACTTAATGACATATGTAGGTGTCACTTGAACAGATGGTTTGTCTTTCTTGGGGACATGTGTAGTGAAAGGTGGGCCATGTTAAAGTGAGGTAGTCAGGAGAATAAGACTTCCAGAAGTACCAGTCAGGAGCAGTTCTATCAGCTTGGGAAGTGGTGGAGCGGTTCTCGAGTATCACATTAGACTCAGAGTCAGAGTGATCTCAGGTGCTAGCATAGATGAGGATTCATCAGCTTTAGTGAAAACTATCTTTGGAGGAGGAAATTTTTCTTTTTCTTCTACTTTTTTACCAGAGCTTTGACTATATTGTGGAACTAGAAGGAGTGGTTGAATAGTTTACCGCTTTTCTTAATTTAATATTTAAAATTTGTTTATAAAAAAACTTAATTCGATTTTTGTGAATTCAATACTTGCACAATATGAACAATGTAAATATGTAGATGTAAATAAAAGATAAGAGTTGGAAAGATCAAACCGGCAACACACAGATTTATAGTGGTTTGGTTATGATGCTATTCTTCGGCCTACTTCATCGAATCACCAAACTCGAGAGTTTTCTTCACTATGTCAACAAGCTCCCGTATATGCGGAGAAAACCGTACACAACGTTGTTATATCAATTTCCCGGACATCTAAGTTAGATGTCGAGTTCTAATCTTAGCTAGAACTAATCTACTCACAACACAACTTCAGAATAGTTCACGACTTCAGGACTTCAACAACTTCACAACTACTTCACAACTATCACTACACTACTTATCTTAACACCTTGATCCGGACTACACATCTTCTTCAATCTTCACAATATTTAACAACTATTAACACTACTAAAGGATCCAAGATCCAACTATATTAACAACAATCACCAAATCCTAAAACACAGAACTTACAAGATTTACAAAAGATTTTACATGGTTATGACATGATGCACACCAAGATTGCACTATGGATTTGGGGTGTAATACTTCTTCTCTAGATGATGGAAGTTTCTTCTCTTGACACTTGAGAATTGAGCTTGGATCACTTAGAAAACAAAGCTAATGATTAAATGATCAAAGGATTTTAGAGATTATATGTGGGCTGTTTTTCTTAAGCAGAAAGAATGAGGGACATAAGGTAGAAAACATTGGGGATTAGTCCAGTATTTATAGGACAGACTGGAGGAGGGGGTCTATGCCGGCCCCCTTCATAGGGTTTTTCGGCCCCTTTTAAATTAAGGGGGCCGCCCATGTAATTATGGGGTCGCCCTTATCTGACGCTTTTTTTGTCCTATACTGGGGAGGTGTTTCTGGGACAATTTTTAGCCGTTTAGGTCTGGAAATTTTGAATATTCAAAAGTTTATTTTGAATAATATATTTCTTTTAAATGTAAAAAAATGTTTTGTGATTTTATAAAAAGTTTTACAACATTTATAAAAGTTTCCTATTTTGATCATAAAATGCATAAAGCATTTGTTTATTCTACCTTGGAGTGATATAAGTTTGAAATGATATTAACCATATTTATGTTTTTGTTTTGATTTTTCATTGAATGTTTTTAATATTGTCGTGATTATCAATATGTAAGGATGTGAAAAATATTTATAATATTTTAGGGCATTTACTTTCTATCAAACAAATATTATAGGTACTTGCCTCAGCGAGCAGTTGGTCTAGGGTGGACTTTGCTAAGGTCATTTCTAATGACCTTTTTAAGGTCCGAGATCTCATCCTTGCAGCGATTCATTTTTCTAGGTTTACCCTAATGACTTCATTTTGAAGAGAAGCAATTAATGGGACACCAGTGTTTTTAAGTTAGATAGTTCATAACTTATGTAAGGAATTTCTTGTGTAAGTAGATTAATTTATTAACCAAGTTTTACTTGTCTCCTCACATAGTGAAGGTCAATGAGTTGTCTAAACATGTTTACTTTTCTCACTATCAGTCATAGACATGAGTATATGTACTTTGTCATGGTAATGTCAACCCATGGCATGATCTTGCATCTGCTTTCAATTGAAGGCTTGTCAGTATGGTAATTTTAGACGTTATGGCAATGCAGAAGACGGAGCCTTCAGTTGAAGGCTGATGCAAGATCAGGCCAATGGGTCATTAACATTACCATGGAAAAATTACACTTGATCTGTTATGACTGATGGTGATGAAAGGATTTATATTTTAGATATACTCATGTTGACTTCACTATGTGGAGGATGAAAGGAAGAAAAAGTGGTTAAAAAATTTATCTACTTAAACAAAAGAAATATCCTTGAAATAAGTTCTGAATGTCTAAACTTTAAACACTTGAGTCAATTATTACTCTTTCAAATATAGTAATTAGGGTATAAACCTAGAAAATGAATCTATGAAGGATGAGATCTCTGACCTTAAAAGGTAATTGAGAAATGACCTGTAGCAAAGTCAACCCTAGACCAACTGTCTTGGAGCAAGCACCTGGTAATATTGTCAAATCCTTGGGTGAAAAAGGTAGAAGAAAAGAGAAAAATTTTCCTCCAAAGAGTTAGTTTTCACTAAAGATGATGAAACCTCTTCTTATCTGGTGCTAGCACTGAGCTCACCATCTGACTCTCAGAGTTTAAATGTGATATCATGAACCTCTTCCACCTTTCCCAAGCTGATAGGAGTTGACAAATGGTACTTCTGGAAGTTTATTTCTTCTGAATGACCTCACTTTTAACATGGCTGACCTTTCACTTAACACACATGTCCCCAAGAAGACTAAACCATCTGTTAAAGTGTCACCTTCATATGTCATTAAGAAAAAGACTAAAAGCAAATTACCAGTTGTCCCTGAACTTTGTACTGACAAGAAAGTTGACTTATCCATTAAGAAACTTCTTCTCACTCTGATGGAAGAGGTAAAGGGTCTCAAAAAACAAATAGAGATCCCTTCAAGCACCTCTCTATCAAACTCTCAGTCAAGTTCTAAGCCTGCCAAGCAAAAGACCTGGTTTGGACCCTGTAAACACTATGGGTTCAAAAATCATCTCTCAGATGATTGCTATGCAAAACCCAAGTACTCTACATGTGGTTCCTCTGACCACTTGACCAAAGAATACATAGAACATGCTACAGTCAAGAAATCCTTAATCAAGATCAAAGCACAGTCATCATTGAATCCCTCCCTAAGAAAGGCACCTGTGATTCTTAAGCCTTTCAAAGAGTGCAAATATTGTGGATTTAATGACCATCACTCTGACTACTGTGAGTTCTACCCTCGGTGTAAAGTATGTGGTAGTATTGCACATGAACCATTTGATTGTCCTAAGAAACACCCCAACTCTAGGAGACCAAGGATTGCTAACAGGCAATCAAAACCCACTAAAAAGTGGGTTCACAAAAGGAACTAATCTATGTGAAAATGTCTGTGCAGGATTACCTCAAAAGGTCTGTATGGTATCTAGATAGTGGCTGCTCTAGACACATGACAGAAATTAAACAATATCTGCACAGATATTCAAAGGAGCCAGGTCCTAAAGTGGTTTTTGGAGATGATTCTTCAGGAGACACAGAAGGATATGGCTCAGTTAATTGTAATAGAATCACCTTTACCATGGTTGCTTATGTGAATGGTCTGAAGCATAACTTGATCAGCATCAGTCAGCTGTGTGATGCTAACTACAAAGTTCTATTTACAAAGACTCAGGGAACCATTTACAACCAAAATAATGAAGTTGTCCTTATTTCTCCCAAAAGAGGAGATGTCTATGTCATTGATATGTTATCTTTTAACAAAGAAAGCAATGCATGTTTCTTTGCCAAGGCCTCTCCTAGTGTTAATTGGCTCTGGCATAAAAGACTCTCTCACTTCAACTTCAAAAACATAAACAGCCTTGCAAAACACAACCTTGTCTCTGGCCTTCCCTCTCTGACCTTCTCTAAAGACAAAAAATGTTCAGCTTGTGAGAAAGGGAAGCATCACAAAGCATCATTTAAAACAAAGAGATCATTTTCCATCAACAAGTCCTTACATCTCCTTCACATGGATTTGTTTGGACCTATCAAACCCCAAACCATCAACCACAACAAATATACCCTTGTCATTATAGATGAGTACTTAAGGTACACATGGGTATTTTGCCTCTATAAAAAGAGTGATGCAGCTGGTTGTATCATGTCTTTCATCAGAAAGATGGAAAACCACAATGAAGTAAGGGTAAAGGAGCTAAGAAGTAGCATAGTTCAGAAACCACAAAGCTGGCAAGAAGTTATACTGTGATGAAAAGGTATAAGCTTTCATAACTTCTTTTCTCCCTGTACTCCTGAACAAAATGGAGTATGCTGAAGACGAAACAGAACACTGATTGAACATCCAGAACTCAAGGCCTAAATAGTGCAAAACCCTCTAAACAATTCTGGGGAGAGGCTGTTAATACTGCTTGTTTCACTCAAAACAGATCCATCATTGTAAAACGGCATGGGAAGACATCATATAATGTGTTCAGAGGAAGATCTCCTGATATCAGCTATTTCCATGTTTTTGGGTGTCTTGTTTATATTCATAATCATAGGGACCATTTGGGAAAGTTTGATAAAAAAGCTGATGATGGATTCTTTCTTGGCTACTCTTTTGTGGCTAAAGCTTTTAGATTGTTTAACATCAGAAGACAAGAAATGGAAGAAATAGTACATGTTACATTCAGCGAAGATGATGAAGCCATTTCTCAATCCAACACTGAATGTGATGGAATCAACTTCAATGAAAACAGAACCTTTCCAGATGATGAATTCCTTAAACCAAGGAGTGAAGCTACTCAATGACCTGGTAATACTGAGTACTTTCCCTACATTCCTACATACGAAAACCCCACACCCTCTGAAACACCCGTTCTTCAGATCTCTGTCATCCCTAAAGATTTACCTAAGTTCACAAATGCTGATGATCACCCAGCTCTTAGTGATCATAATCAGCTTGAATCAGCTGACCATCTTGAATCAACTGATCATCTTGATTCAGCTGAATGTCAGGACACAGTCCTAAGTGAACCAATCAGTGATGTTCAACCCTCACTAATGATTTCACCCTCAGCTGAAGGCATCCTTCAAACTCCAGTTCCTCAAGACAGATGGTCAAGAGAAAAGCACATTGAATTAGTGACACTAGTACAAAAAGTAGATTTGGTCACACATGGGCAAAACGAAACGGCCACACATTCACATATTTATGTGGCTAAAGGTACCAAAATAGACACAATTTACTAATTAGCCACACATGAAAATTTTGATTGTGTGACCATTAGAACTATATTGCCACACATTCGAACATTATGTGGCTAAAGGTAACTGGTAATATTATTTAGCCGCATATGAATTTAGAACGTGTGACAAATACAAGTAAGCTTGAACCATTAGTCACGATATACATATAAATAGTGACAAATATATGTCACACACTTGAACAATGTGACCAAATTGGCATATATGGTCACATGAAGTAATTTTTTATGTGTCTAAATGATACAGTCAAGTTTTGTCACACATTATTTAAGGGTGATTGCTATCTTTTGCTAATTATTTAGCCACATATGAATTTGGGATGCGTGACAAATGAAAAGTAAGGTTGAATCATTAGTCACGATATACATATAAATAGTGACAAATATATGTCATACACTTGAACATTGTGACCAAATGCCATATATGGTCACACTAAACGTTTTGTTACACATTATTTAAGTGTAGCCAACATTCAGTACATATGGTCACGCAACTTAATATGTGTGTTTAAAGTTTAGTATAGAAGTTTAAGCCTCATTGTTTTTGGCTAGTAGCTTAAATAGTACTTATAGAAACTGCTTATTAAATCGTGACTTCTTCTCCCTCTGCTTATTTTTAACTTGTTTCACTTTTAATAAAGTTTTAATAAGTACTTTAGCCTGCAAATTCAATGTGCAAGTGCAATGCGCAAATGCTTGCTTGCAATGCAAGCTGCAAATGTAATGTACAAATACAATGTGCATATGCAATCTGCAAATGCAATGTTCAAATGCTTGCTTGCAAATGCAAGTTGCAAATGCAATGTATAAATGCAATGTGCATATGCAAGCTGCAAGCTGCAAATGCAATATGCAAACTACAATAACACACAAACGAGACAATAAGCAGATTTAATAAGCAAATTTAAAGCCGATAATAAGTAGTTTAATAAGTAGAATTAAGCAGTTTATTAGCAACTTCATGACTCATCCGGGGCATCGCCCGGGTTTGAAAGCCTCGTATAATATAAGATTCAGTTTTCACATTTAATACGGCTGCATTTATGACTCAAAACCAAAAATATCGATCAAAACTCAGTGTTTACAAAATCCACGTGTCAAGTTTGTGTTAGAAGTTATTTATAAAGAAATTAATGATATGACTGAAAAATAAAAGGATTATTTTCTTTAGCTTTGTTGACTTTTTTCAAATATCCCATGAGTTTTTCGTTATTGTTTTTACGTGATAACGTAAAATTATTATTGTATGCCTATAAATTAGGTCTTTTATTTGATAAATTACTTTAGTTACAATTTACATATGATAAGCCAAATGCTTTTTTGGTTAGTTTTTTTTATATGTGATTCATACAATATTGATGATACTATAGTTACTATTATATATGATAAGCTAATGTGTTTTTTTGTGCATTTAGGTGAGTTACTACGATATAGATGATATTTTAACGTATACCACTAGTACAAAAAGTGTATTTGGTCACACATGGGCAAAATGGAACGGCCACACATTCACATATTTATATGGCTAAAGGTACCAAAATAGACAACATTTACTAATTTGCCACACATGAAAATTTCGATTGTGTGACCATTAGAATTGTATTGCCACACATTCGAACATTATATGTCGTTAAGTCTCTGCAGCTGTAAATTATGTTTGCACCATACAATTAATGAATGTAGTAGCTTCATCCACAATAGCAAACAACGAAGTTTTAAACAGGATCTAATTAGCATATGAATTCAGACACCAACATACGAAACCATTATTTTTCTTTTCTTTTTCTTCTTCTTGAACCTGGCTCGGATACCATGTAGAAACTAAAGATACAATGCAAAGTATACTTGAATTGATTAGCGATAATGAACCCTTTGTTAACTAACAGAAAAAACTTATGTAATATCGAGAAACACCAAACGTAACGCCACATAACTAATTAATCTAAA
>BQNB010209081.1:0-10362 GCA_026074375.1 Tanacetum coccineum
ACTTATTTGTTTAGCATATATGTTAAAGTAGACATGATTTCATTATTTAGGTGTCGGGTAGAGTGTTGTATCAATTTTCCGTTCCTACAGCTTATTGTAGTATTATGCTATTATCATTAAGGTGAGTTTCATAGCCCCTACTCTACTATTTTTTAATCATTTTTTGGGGTGAGAACATTACTTATTTCAAACGCATGAACACAAGTATAATTACTAATTACTGGTTGGTCTAAGTCCCTATTAAATCCAAGTTACTAATTGTCCACTATCATGAACCGTTAATTGCTTGTAAGCGCGAATGTTATGGGTAGATCTATCGGGATTGACATCCATGTTTGTCTTGGACTGACATTAGTCAAGCGAATATAGTTTTATTTGAGACATTACGGATGTCCTGGGTTTGTCACCTGCATGGGCATTCATTTTGTGGGATACATACAGGTTAACGCGTCGGTGTCATGAGCTTAGACAATAGTAAATGCTTTTCATTGGTGACTTATAGGGATACTATATTTCACACTATGGTTAAAATCTTGTGGTTCATTACTATTATCAAACAAACAAACCTATGAACTCACCAACTTTATATTGACGCTTTAGCAATGTTTTTCTCAGGTGTTAAGAGTGAAGATGCTATATGAAGTCTCATGCATTGCAGTCATTTCTAATTTAGCTAAAGATCATTTGTTCCATTTAAAAACTATGTTTTCATGTCGATTTATGCTTCCGCACAATGTTTAAACAATTTATTACTACCTATTGCAAATGATCAATTTTCTAAAACGTCTCATATAAAGGGCGTTCTTTATTGCTTTGTGTTGTGATATTTATAAAGTCACACGCCCCCTGTTGCCATTATACTCTGATATTTTGGGGGTGTGACAATAACCAACCCATAGTGGAAGCTACGATTGTCTAGCAATGGTATCGCTCACTACAAGTGTTCCATCCAACCATTTAGTACTTTCAAAACATCAGTGTTGAAGCAAACCGTGATTCATTTTTCATTGGCCCATTCAAAGAGTCACTAATTCTTCTTACTGAACCAAATAATGAAATAATATATTAATGTTAAAAGCGCACTAGTTTAGTTATCTAATGTTTTAATTTACAACGTTATGTTTTTTTTAAATTCAGTATTGTGTTTAGTCTGCTTATTGTAGTTTGTAATTTTATTTTAATGAATGTGTTATGTATTATGTTTTAATTTGTTATTGTAAAGACTGCAAGTTTTTATGAAACAACCACATTTATCATAGGCTGAGATCTAATACATTAAAAAATTAAAAAAAAGTTAAAACAATCAATCATACGAATTACATTCCAAATGATAAACTACTCTAAATCAAGATTTTCCATGTCATTGTAAACTTCGTGAAGTAGTACGGTTGAATTACGTGTGTGTTGTTCCGGATGGATATACATTTCCAGTGTTGCCTCGAGTACTTTTATCTTTCCAAGAAAGTGCTTGCAGTTTGAGCACCCTGCATTTCTTGATGTTCCTGAGGGATGGCTCTCAGGTGTTAAAGGTCGTGGAGAATAGCTTAGAGGTGTTGAAGGTCCTGGAGAATAACTTGGAGTCAATGAAGCTCCAGGAGAAATGACCAGTAGACGGACTCGTTCCTTTTTCCATAAAAAAATCCACATCCAAATAATCTTCCCGAGGCTATTAAAGAATAAAGAAATCATTTTTTAACAACTAACCTGATTATTTCTATATTACACAAATAAAAAACATATGATTGTTCACCTTCGATCGTGGACATGCATAATATAGTTTACCACTGCTTTTAGGTTTATGCGATTCTCGCAGAACTACATCTCCGGTTCCACAATGACATTTAAAAGCTTCATATGGCATCATTCTCATAATAATAATGTGATCTTTCACAAAAATGTATGATTGTATATATAGGAATTTATTATAGAAACATTAAGGTGACAAGCTAATTGGTTTCTGACAATTAAATTACTTTTTAAAAACATTGAGTTGACAAGTCCATGACATTGGTTTCATCACTTATTATTTGTAGCGATTTATGACATGATTTGACAATTCTTTTACAGATTGGACAATTCAATGATTGAATAGAAACATTGATTTGACAAGTCAATGAGATTGGTTTCATCACTTAATATTTGTAGCGATTTATGACAAGATTTGACACTTCTGTTACAGATTGGACAAGTCAATGAGATTGGTTTCATCACTTAATATTTGTAGCGATTTATGACAAGATTTGACACTTTTGTTACAGATTGGACAATTCAATGAGATTGGTTTCATCACTTAATATTTATAGCGATTTATGACAAGATTTGACACTTCTGTTACAGATTGGACAATTCAATGATTGAATAGAAACATTGATTTGACAAGTCAATGAGATTGGTTTCATCACTTAATATTTGTAGCGATTTATGACAAGATTTGACACTTCAATGACATTGTTTTCATTTACTATATATATCATGAAAGTAACTAGAAATGAAAACAGTCTAAACTATAACTTCCTCCAAAATAATGGATTCATATATTACAAAATTTAAATGTATCCTTCATTATAATGGAACGAATCGAGGTTCCATTATGCATTCTGATTTGACATACACAATGTTACAAGATATGATCATGAAGAAATTCAAATTGGAAGCAAATTATCCATTAAATTTGTCTGCTAAGCTGCCCTCATTTGACGATATTTTTGACATCACAGACGACAATGAGGTACGATTTTTTGTTGAATGTGCTTGTAATTCAAAAGATGAAATAGCACATTTGTATGTTTCTCAACATAAGGCAATAGGCGATACTACAAGTTTTGTTGAAAACACTCAAGAAAACATGTTTTTTAATTTTTTTGAACCGACAACTTTAGAAAACATCAGACCATCTAATGATGACGTAAGTCCCACAATATACAATAATAATAATACAAGTACGTCTTTATTCAAAAATGGTTTGTCTTTGAATTTTGGACCTAGTGATTTTCAGAATAATGATTCAAGACAAAAAAATGAGTCCCATTTTGAAAAACCCGAATCATCTTTTGCGTTCGGAGACTACAACGAATACGAAGATAAACAAACTTCTTTTGATAATGTGATATATGAAAATCCACAATCCAATTGCCATAAATAGGAGAAGTTCATGTCATTTAAGCCTGACATTCCAGAAACACCACTTTACAAGTCCAAACCTATGATTTCAAAGGAATATAAAAAAGAAACAGAGGTTAAGGTAGGTAATATTTTTGACAATAAAGAAGCTTTAGTCTTGGCAATTAGATTGAAAGCTTTAGACGAGGGTTACCAATTTTTATCAGAAAGGTCAAACCCAGACAGGTATTCAGTGAAATGCTTTCATTTTAAAGAATGTGACTGGAAGATTCGTGCTACAAGATAAGGGGTTACACAAAAGTTAGCATTACATTTCTGAATGATGTTCACACATGTCCAAAAACTCAAACATATCCTAACCATCGAAACACAAACAAAAAAGTAATAGCTCACCTTCCCACTCCAAAGTTACAAGACCCTAAGCGTGTAATAAAAGGGAAAGATATACAACAAGATCTTTTGTCTGAATATAACATAAATATATCTTACCAACAAGCATAGAGAAGGAAGGATTATGCTATACAACAGATAAGGGGTTCGCCATTTGAATCCTTTGAAATGCTACCGTATTATTGTTATAACCTAGAACGAAAAAACCAAGGCACAGTCACACGTATCAAAACAAACGAAAAAGGTATTTTCGAAATGTTATTCATTGCCATTAGTGCATCGGTAAGTCATGATCATATTATTTGAATAATTGAACTATAGTAGGTTACCATACTATATTTATAACTTCTTATTTCAGATTCGTACGTTCATGCATTGTCTACACCTGTTGCTTATAATAGATGCAACACACTTAAAGAGTCAATACAAGGGAACAAATCCGGTAGCTGTGGGCATGGATGGAAACAACCAGATTGTGCCAATTGCTTTTGGTATATGCAAAGGAGAAACAGGTCTATGTTGGTCATAGTGGATGTCTGTACTTAAAGAATGCATAGGTGATAGCCGTTTAGTCTTCTTATTGTAGTTTGTAATTTTATTTTAATGAATGTGTTATGTATTGTGTTTTAATTTGTTATTGTAAAGACTACAAGTTTTTATGAAACACCCACATTTATCATACACAAACATCTAATACATTAGAAATGTCATAAAAGTTAAAACAATCAATCATACGAAGTAGTGCGGTTGAATTACGTGTGTGTTGTTTCAGATGCATATACATTTCCAATGACATGATTTGACAATTCTTTTGCTTTATAGAAACATTGATTAGACAAGTCAATGATATTGGTTTCATCACTTATTATTTGTAGCGATTTATGACATGATTTTATTAGTTATGTTACAGATTAAACAATTCAATGATTGAATAGAAACATTGATTTGACTAGTCAATGACATAGGTTTCATCACTTAATATTTGTAACGATTTATGACAAGATTTGACACTTCTGTTAGAGATTGGACAATACAATGATTGAATAGAAACATTGATTTGACAAGTCAATGGGATTGGTTTATGACAAGAATTGACATTTCTATTACAGATTGGACAATTCAATGACATTGTTTTCATTTACTATATATATCATGAAAGTAACTAGAAATGAAAACAGTCTAAACTATAACTTCCTCCAAAATAATGGATTCATATATTACAAAATTTAAATGTATCCTTCATTATAATGGAACGAATCGAGGTTCCATTATGCATTCTGATTTGACATACACAATGTTACAAGATATGATCATGAAGAAATTCAAATTGGAAGCAAATTATCCATTAAATTTGTCTGCTAAGCTGCCCTCATTTGACAATATTTTTGACATCACAGACGACAATGAGGTACGATTTTTTGTTGAATGTGCTTGTAATTCAAAAGATGAAATAGCACATTTGTATGTTTCTCAACATAAGGCAATAGGCGATACTACAAGTTTTGTTGAAAACACTCAAGAAAACATGTTTTTTAATTTTTTTGAACCGACAACTTTAGAAAACATCGGACCATCTAATGATGACGTAAGTCCCACAATATACAATAATAATAATACAAGTACGTCTTTATTCAACAATGGTTTGTCTTTGAATTTTGGACCTAGTGATTTTCAGAATAATGATTCAAGACAAAAAAATGAGTCCCATTTTGAAAAACCCGAATCATCTTTTGCGTTCGGAGACTACAACGAATACGAAGATAAACAAACTTCTTTTGATAATGTGGTACATGAAAATCCACAACCCAATTACCATAAATGGGAGAAGTTCATGTCATTTAAGCCTGACATTCCAGAAACACCACTTTACAAGTCCAAACCTATGATTTCAAAGGAATATAAAAAAGAAACAGAGGTTAAGGTAGGTAATATTTTTGACAATAAAAAAGCTTTAGTCTTGGTAATTAGATTGAAATATTTAGACGAGGGTTACCAATTTTTATCAGAAAGGTCAAACCCAGACAAGTATTCAGTGAAATGCTTTCATTTTAAAGAATGTGACTGGAAGATTCGTGCAACAAGATGGGGGGTTACACAAAGCATTAAATTTCTAAATGATGTTCACACATGTCCAAAAACACAAACATATCCTAACCATCGAAACACAAACAAAAAGGTAATAGCTCACCTTCTTACTGCAAAGTTACAAGACCCTAAGCGTGTAATAAAAGGGAAAGATATACAACAAGATATTTTGTTCGAATATAAAATAAATATATCTTACCAACAAGCATGGAGAGGGAAGGATTATGCTATACAACAGATAAGGGGTTCGCCATTTGAATCCTTTGAAATGCTACCGTATTATTGTTATAACCTAGAACGAAAAAACCAAGGCACAGTCCACGTATCAAAACGGACGAAAAAGGTGTTTTGAGATGTTATTCATTGCCATTGGTGCATCGATAAGTCATGATCATATTATTTGAATAATTGAACTATAGTAGGTTACCATACTATATTTATAACGTTTTATTTCAGATTCGTACGTTCATGCATTGTCTACGCCCGTTCCTTATAATAGATGCGGCATACTTAAAGGTTCAATACAAGGGAACAAATCTAGTAGCTGTGGGCATGGATGGAAACAATCAGATTATGCCAATTGCTTTTGGTATATGCAAAGGAGAAACATGTCCATGTTAGTCATGATAGATGTCCGTACTTAAAGAATGCATAGGTGATAGCCCAAATTTGCTATTCATATCTGACAGGCATGCTGCTATAGCTTTGGCAGTACACAATGAATTTCCTTTAGCCTTTCATGTTGTATGTTGTCGTCATCTAATGATGAACCTATATTTGAAAAGTAAAAAACAAAAGGTCTATTATGGAAAATATGCAAGACTTATACACCAGAAGAATTTTCAACCGAAATGATCAATCTACGGACAATTCAGCCTGATGCGTACCACAAGCGCATTCAAGTTGGTCCTCAGAGATGGTCAAAAGCATATTGCCCACTAGTACGTTACAATTATATGACATTAAATAGTGTGGAGTCTGTTAATGCTTGTACTGTACTATATAGAAAGCTACCGGTGTTAAAGTTAGCCGAGACATATCGTGCAATGGTGCAAGAATGGTACTTTAAACGTCGAGAACTCGCAGGTGACATAAGGCTTTCATTAAATTTTATTATAATATGCACTACTAAGTTACTAAGTTGATTTTTGTTTATGTTTAAATGTAGATAATATGACGTCTAAAATAACTGAATGGGTAGCAAACAAGGTGAATAAAAAAAGGATGAAGAGCGCCACATGGCACGTTTACGGTGTTAATCATTATCAATACCAAGTTTCAGATGGGCGATATAATCGTAAAGTCGACTTTCAGACATGCACCTGTCAATGTCGTAAATGGCAGCTTTCCGGGATACCTTATGGCCACGTTATAGCTGTAACAAGGTTTTTGGGTATGACGGATTGTGTCCAATTTGTAGCAGATTGGTTTAAGAAAGAAAAATATCAAGGCACTTACGCTGAATCAATTCATTTTCTTGGAAATATACAAGAATGGGAATTTCCGCACCATATTCAGAAAGCTATACCTCCTAAAATGGACAACCCACAACCCGGTCGTCCAAAAAATACAAACCAAATAAAATCACAAGGTGAGGAGCCAAGATCTATACATTGTAGCAGATGCAGACAAGCGGGACACAGACGTGATCAGTGCAATAAACCAATTGTCGCTGAGCCGCCTGTAAACACACGTACACGAAATGATCAAGAATTTCCAAGAAATGAACAACCATCATTCTACGACCCACACCAACAATATGACAACACTTTCCAAGGTTATAACCAATACGCATCACAGCCATACAGTCAAACCACATACCCATCGCAGCCATACGATCAACATCACACAAACACATCTCAAGCATACGATGGAAATCACACACATTCGGATCAAATGTATGACCAATACGATTCTCAACAAAATGCATCACCACATCTAGATGACCTAAACACTGATGGTTCAAATAGTTGGGTTAACATGTTTGGTTTTTAAACATTTGTATGTTTTTATGAATTATGAGGATTTGTTGTTATTTATTTAATATATTGTTCGAATGTTGTAATGTATATCATTTTCAATGATGCGAAATATGTTAGTACGACAATAGGACATGAGCACATCAAATGTTGGCTTTAAATACTCTCGACAACCTCAATGTGATTGATTCAAAATAGTAAATAGGGCTACGGGTCACACTATATAAACCACATTGTTGTAGTTCAACTCTTACAACAACATTACATTGTTTAAGAAAACTCATTTTATAGTTCAAACAATGACATTCAAGGTTCTACTACACCATTATGGAAGGTTCACTAGTCCTCCTGGAAGAAAATTCGTTGATGGGTTGGTTGCTACCGTAGATCCTGTAGAGTTGGACAGCTTTTCAACAAATCAAGTGAAATTGATTTTAACAAACTCTTTGGGTTACGATTTTAACTCCCAAACATTTCTTTATCTAAGGAATCCTAATTGTAGTTTGGATTCAGGTCTTATACCTTTGGCTAATGCTATACAAGACCGCGACATGTTACTCACGTATGCTCAAACTCATCAAAACCGACTACATGTGTATGTATCTCGGGTGGAGATATCCTCACTTGTCGTGGCCGACCAACGCAAAGATGAGAGAAACAAAAAAGAAAATCAAGGAAAACCTTCTTGTTCAAAAAGGTTATTTTACTAGTTACTAAATAACTAGATTTTATGATTGTTTTGTCGTATTATGATTTTACAACTTATATTATCTCGTGCTTGTTTCTATCATCAACTTTCCTAGTTATGTAGGCTGTAACAATAAACATTGAAGTGACAACACAATAAAATTATATATTCAAACAACGAAATGACCTATCATTT
Organism: Tanacetum coccineum; assembly: GCA_026074375.1. Taxonomy (NCBI): domain Eukaryota; kingdom Viridiplantae; phylum Streptophyta; class Magnoliopsida; order Asterales; family Asteraceae; genus Tanacetum; species Tanacetum coccineum. The sequence continues at coordinate 8,458 of BQNB010209081.1, forward strand.
CTGACACCAATAAGACTTATCAGCTTTGCTCTATGCAAAAATTATATATATACATACATGTGCACAACTAAATATTTTCAACAAATCAATTTCAATTCACACTTATTTCTTTGACAACATGTCGACGTCTAACAATTCTACGTTCGAGTTTGAAGTACACCACAACGGCGAATTTAAACTTAACCCGCTAACCTATCAAAATGGTTCAGTACTAAATATAAATGTTCTACCGATGGGTTTTGAAGATATGGTTAGCTATCTTACCAGAAAAATACCAAGACGATTCACTAATCTGTATTACACATTGCCACCAAATAACACGTTATTAGGTATGAAAGCAATCAAGAAGATACTAATGTTATGTACGACATTGCAAAAGTTTTTGGAAAGCTCCAGCTTTTCGTTTCTCATTATCAGATAGATCTAAGCACGGTGCTGATTCCAAACGATGGCTCTCTAGAAGAATCATTTGCAGGTATCATTTCTGAAGAAACTAAAATAAAACTAAAAGAATCACTCAACTATCTACATCAAATGCAGAAAAGAAATAATAAAAAGTTCAATTACTATGAACTTCTTGGTGAACTAGGATTTATTAATAAAACTAAACCTACCACACCCTACACGCAAACCATTTTCAATTTTGTGGTTCACAACAACGGTCAATTGGTGCTCGATGACACAAAAACCACGATGTACGTCAACGGTGGAAAAATGAACATCAACATTCCAAGAATGAAACTAGTAGAGCTGAAACAATTTTTGTTTAATATTTTAAAGATTCATGCTCTTTATTATAAAATACCTCACAATGGCTTTTCAATAACCGTCAAACTTAGAAACAACTATGATATGCATGTCATGTTTGATATATCTTCAGCGAATTACAAATTGGAAATTTACATTGACCACCTAGGTGTTGATTTTATTATAGCAAAATATATTTTCCCAAATGCTAGCTTGACAGAAATGATGAACCATGTAATAACCAACTACACAAGTAAAAGCGAAGACAGTAACAGGGAGGTAACACAAAATGATTACACTTTGGATGAAATAATTGAATGGGCAGAACAAGAACACTTTGAAGATGAGGAACAACGTCGACATTTGAAGAATCGTATGTACTAATATTCGTGTAACCCGATATGTATTAACAATATCTTTTCAATGTACACACTATGTTACTCTTTTTCTATCAATTCAATAAATATGTACGGATCTTAATAAAACAAGTCAATGATAAAGACTAATCAATGACAATGTCAATTATCTCTTATAAATATACGAGATATATCACATGATTTGATAGTGATTTTAAGTTTTGCAGTCTATTGATAAAGACTGCCCATACTATTTCCCATATATCAACTAGGTTTTCACTCACACACAAACTTTTATTCTTTATACAAAACAAGTCTATGGCTTCTTCTTCAAACGAGGCACGTAAAACAATTGTTTCCATACTACAAAGGGAGCTTGAAGCTAAGGCTACATTTGTAAATCAGTTGTTGTGCAACTTAACTCGTTATCGTGAGCAAATGCGTATCCGTGAGATAGAAATGACAATGATGCAAAATATGCCTACAACGAGCCTTAATAGCTACGGATTACATGCTCTACTCATGACTCATGAAGCGGATATACGCACAACAAACAACTTAATCAGAGCAAGACAAGAATTATTGAGAAGTATTGCTGAAAAGCAAAACTTCATTAACATATACATGACAATATAGATTCTTGAGTAATGTTGCTTGTTTCGTAGCAATTTCACGTATATATAATATATCAAAGTATTTATAGAAATATACAAATAATCCTTCAGGACAAAGATTAAATGCAATTTAAACACAAAAATATATAATATAACACGTTTATTAACCGGTAAGTGATTACCGGGTC
>BQNB010209082.1:0-10361 GCA_026074375.1 Tanacetum coccineum
CCCCACCTGGGGGGGGGAGAGAAAACCAACTATAAGAGTTGAAACCGGCTGCTGCTACAAAAGAGAAGAAAAACCACAGTCGACTCTTCTATGCCCTACCCTCTATGGTATATATTGAGTTGGAACCGACATATACATCCCTAATTGGGCTAAACATTCACTTAACCCCCTAAACAATCTAATATGTATACTAATATATATAACATCTTTTATTCAAGGCAAACACAATGACATAACTATATCAAGGAAATCTCATTTTCTACCTTTGAACTCACCGAATTTTAGTTCATGGTATATGTATCTCATGGTTACCTCTAGCTTCAAGACCTTTGGTCCAAAAGGTAATCTAGATGTATATATGTCGAATAATTGCAGTGATCAATAATTATCAAATATAACTATTCTAATTGTACCTAAGTCAACATTTTTATGAAGATTTAGGCAACTAATACTAAGCTTTCGATTTTTTTATATCATACCAATCACCACTTGATAATGCATGAGTTGGTACTTGGTAGTTTGGAATATTCACCTTCTCCCGAAAAATGCTAGCAAATGTCAACTACATGTATGCATTTTCCTAATCTTTCCAATATCATTTTTTTAGAACGGCATATTTTTACAACCTTACACCATCTAACTCCCAAATTATATCTCACATGTCTCCAACGAAACTTGAATGCACAACATCTAGGTTGATGGGTCACTCACATACCGTTGGGCCAAAAGACTTTTGCTTTCGAATATCATGTTTATAAATTGAAAGCATATCTTAATAAACTTAAATAAGACAAAATTTTCTTTAGTAAAATTGACGGCTTCTTTCTCTAATGCCAGTTTTTTAAATAACATTTAGTTACAACTTAAAAGAATATGAAGTTAATTATAGCATAAACTTAAAAACATTTAAGAAAAAGTTTTAGATATAACATTACTGCAAACCTTAAATACACAATTAAATTATGATGTAATATGCTTAGAAACAAATCCAAAGTTTAATCCTTTATGGAACTTGTGAAAAGCAAATCTTCACTTCAAAGTAAAAAAGAAAGTCACTTGAGAAAAATGATTTTGGTCAATGAATATGGCCAAAATTACAAGTTTGTGTTTGCTTTATTGATCAAGTTTCAAGCCTTTTGATGTGATAGCATATGAAACTTTTTTTTGGGAAGTTTTGTTTTTTTAATCTTGTACTAATCATCAAATAAATGTAACATGAATGTGTTGGTGTGATATATGTTGATAACATTGTGAGAGCATACCCCATGCTAATTTGTAACACCTTCGAATTGAAGCGGAAAACAATGAACTGCTCGAACACATTTTAGATTCAACTAAAATCTATGGTGGAATGTGCTACTATTCTTCTATATGGTATCTCTTTTTTTTTTTTTAGTTTTCGTTGATGAAAGGATTATTATAACAGCAATGATGGTTTGTATTTTTCTCCAATAAAATAGTTACTACGATGATCTCATACGGAAAAATAAAAAATTTGTAAAAGGCCTCGTGACTATAACACAAAAATGTGAGAGGTTTTAAGTTTAATTCTTGTTAGGTGCAAATAATTATGAAGTAGTCACCTCAACATTTTAAAAAATGAAGGTTTTTCCTGGTTTGAGTATGTGTGAAGATGGGTTCAAACCCCGTGGATTAATCGACCAAAAGATCGAAAACTATAGTTATCAAACAAAAGAAGAAAAAAATCATGTATTCATAGTCAGCGTGTTTAGTGTGTCTATTAATTATTGTACTGTACTAGAGGCTTGTTTATTTAAGTTTATATGTGGGCTTATGAGCTTATTTAATTTTGGCTTATATTGTATAAGCCACGATTTACGGCTTATCATGACACTTGTGGGCTAACAAGTTGGCATACTGCCCGCACGTTGCGGCGGGGGCTAACTTAATCTCGAATGGTATTTACAACTCATGCAGTACTATGGTAAATTAAGCCAACACTCACTGAGTTCATGATGAGCTCACAATATATATATCCACTGCAATTAATTTATGCCAACAACTATAGCAGGTTTCAAACCAAGTACTTAAGGTATATGCTGCTAGTTTGCTACCACACAATGAAGCCCTTGAAGCATACTACTTTTCGACATGAAAACTATGCATTCAGACTTAGAACTATAGATACTCAGTTGTTGAGATGTATACCTTGTATCCACTAGTCTAGTAGGCGAGTTATGGAACAAAAATAATCTGTAAATATGTCTATGTAGACAACAATCATTGTACATATTAAATTGTCATGATTGACCCACTCGTATAGTACCAACAAAACATACGATGAGCACCATAGCGAAACGGGTCTCGTAACCATTCTGTTACAGCATATGCAATCGATCACCTACCACATCCTCGCCAAAAAGTGTCGGTTTACTAATTTAGTACTCGAAACAATTTACACGTTGTGATCTTGATCATTTACAGTTCCTTGATTTGTTTGGACTTGAAACTCGAGCTTTTCACCGAACTGTGTTTTCACATATACATGGAAAAAATAAACGTCGCCTGCACCAAAGAACACAAAACCCTCAGTAAGATTAATGAAACCAACAAATCTAAATGTGGAAGCCTTAATTTTCAAGCATATAACGAAACGTGAAAGGAAATAGTATGTAACTGTTTCTTTTACACAGTCACAACAGCTTATGAGAAGTTTACATAAATGCTAAGCTTATGGCCACAAAATAAGCTTAAAGCCTAAGACAAACACCCCTAAGGTATAACTTTAAAGAAGAGTATCGTTTCATGCAATGGATTAACGTGTGAACAAATAGTAAGCTCCATAAGGAGATCCATGACATAACCTGCTAAGCACCAACAATCGAACACATCTAAAGTTACTCTTTTTGGTTGGGCGTCATTCGATATGTGAGCTGCATTAGCAGGTTGTAATTGGTTCGATAAGGTCATAACTAAAGCAACCGACGACACTATCACAATTAAATCACGCTCGCAAAAACATATACATAGTTATATTTTAGAACCCCCTCCAACCTATTTTCAAAGTCATGCGCGCTTATATGAGGGGGCCTTTGGATCGGCTTGCTTAGCTGGTTTATGGGCCTATTTGAGCTTAGGAAAGCCAAAAAAACTCACTGTTTGGGCAATGCGACATTTGCAAAACTTCATCGCAACATGTAACTGGATATAATGTGAAATCCGCAATAGTTCCTTGAATAACTTACCATAGTCCATCGCCAAAGTCAAATTGTGGATGATGTTGACTAATAGTTACTGGCTGGAGCCTTTTTTGGGCACCTGTGGCAACATTCCCACCACCATAAACTACAGTCCCTCTAACATTTTAATATTTTCTACATCAATATATTGTGTTCATTTTCAATGGTATACATATATACTGTTTGTAACTATAAAAGTGATGTTAAGTGCAAAAGGCATTTGGTTATCTTTTATCCACATGCTAATCATGCTTTTATTAAAAACAAAAGCTTACAGAAATTCATAAGGTGGAGATTTCACACCTGTGTAATTTTGTCTGCTTTACGACCGGTGTTTTCTTCTTTCACTAATATCCACATAAATTTAAAATCGACAAATACATAAAAAAATAATGGTAATTAAAAAACATCTATACCTTCATCTCACCTCCCAACCCCCCGATACACCAAACTGCAACAAAATCATAACAGAATCATATTCCATTTGATGTGACATTAAGTTATATGACAACAGTTATACCCCTTAACTAAATGTCACAGCTTTGAGACCTTTTTTAAGCACTATAATTTCTATTCCATTCGATAAATGCTACCGTAAGTAGCAGAAACAATAGCAATCCAATATAGCATGATAAAAAGCCAAGGTTAAGGGATCTCGATAAGTTAGGAGATTGCTTGATTGACTGTACACTCCCAAAAAAAATTGGTGGACACATAAGAAATGTAGCTTTTGGTAGAAAAATATAATGATTATACTTAAATTAAGAGTCGATCACCTTCCAGTTTAGTGGCCATAGCAGATTAGTACACAATGTGATTAAGTGTACCGTTTGGATATAAACTAAGATATCATACCAACATTGACATAGAGAGGGGTGTGGGCTTGGGGTATCGCAGGGTGTGTCATCAAAACCGCATAGATAGACCTGCAATATTGAAGCAATGTAAGAATTACTAAAAAATTTAATTGGAAAAGCAAATGAGTGTTTATATAATATTGCGCCTGTGGAGCGTTGCTGAGGCGAAGACATTTCCCGCTTATTCTACCTATCCTTCTAATTCCGCAAAGTTGTAATATTATCAATAGCTTCAGATACACAGTAGTTCCACAAAATATATTTTAAACCATATTAAACCTACCCCACACATAAGAAACTTATGCATAATCTAAAATTTGTAAAAGTAAAAAAAAATGATAATAACCGGAATTGAGGTAAAAAAATTATTAATTTATGATGTACTTAACATTTTGACTTTTACATGTTTTAGTTCCATGAATGAAAGTAACACGAAATATTTAGATGACAAAGAGGTCATTTGTGATTCATAAAAAAGGAATAATATTATTCGTGAATGTGTATGAAATTGATAGTACCTCGTGGGATTCCATAACAAGAAAAAAATATGATGACAAGAAGAGTTAAAAAAAACCAAACCCTTTTATTCAGCCATCGCAAATATAGATTCATCAACCAACTAACATCCCACGCAAAAGCATCATACATGAAACAATAACGTTAAACCCAAATATAAGATTAAAAGATAGTGAGATGATAATATCTGTTTTAAAGTGAAAGGCAGAAAGATCTAAGAGAGGTGAAATGGGGGGGGGGGGGGAGGGGGGGTTATTTTTTTTGGTGTTTCAGGAACGGTGGACATTAAAACACAATGGTTACTAATAAGACATATGGAGTAACGGGTTGGGACTAAAGGCGCAAATGAAACAGGCAGCCAAAGCCATGAAAAAAAATGCAGGCTTTTGTCGTCTACTGTCATGCTCTTTAGTATACAGTTAAATATAGGATTTTTAATCATAATAAGGGACAGGCCACCTTATAAGCTTAAACCTGGGCAGACTAGGTTTTCTAGGGGGTTCAGTGGAAAAACCCCCCCCCCCCCCCCCACCCCCCTCCTCCCCCCCCCCCCCCCCCCCCGATAGATGTTGGTTGGCATAATTTTGATTTTTTGTAAATTTTTTTGCTTTTTTCAAAATGAATCTGGTCCCAAAATTTTGTGTCACGTAAATATTAATCCACTAATATGTTAAACAAAAAAGAGTATATTATTTACCATCAAAACTAGAGGAGATCAACAAAACCGAAAAACCACCCCAAAAAATGAACCAATTCTAAAACCGATGGTAGGTTTTGGTTTTTAAAAACCGAAAGTTTTGCGTTCGGTTTTAGGTTTATATGAAACCCATAACGAAAAAACAAACGCCCTTAATGGGTTATAAATAAAACCAAAATTACGGATTTTTTGAACTTTTTCAGAAATTTTTAGATATCTGAATTGAAAAACTTAGTAAATAATAGGGTAATACCTTAAAACCGTCCGACGCAAATTTCAGATATCCAAATTTGTCATATAACTAATTATTGACAAATCCCTTAAATTATTTAAATTAACAACAAAAAATTATGGTCGAAAGTGTCTCATTTCATATTTTTGCTTTATTCCAAAAGAAGCCATGAGACGACTCTGATACTATCATAATCGTATTTACAACTTTGAAAAATGTTTATATTTTAAATAACTTTATCTAAATTTATGCGGTAATCGTTTGTGAAAGAGATTTCAAACTTGTAGAATATATGATCATCTAATGAAAAAAAACCGAATACAGAACCAGCATAACAAAAACCGAAAAACCAGACCGACTTTTGGTTCGAGGTTTCGTTTAAAAAACTTAAAGCCGAACTTTTAGTTTGGGGTTTGGTTTTAGCCAAAAACCGCCGAGACCGCCTCATGCTCACCCCTAATCAAAACTTTTTATACTCGTAAAAAAATTTATGTGCATCTGATGAATTAGTGTTCTAGGTCCGTCCTGAGCTAAACAAATTAACAGACATTTTTTACCAACTTTTTGATGGTCAAAGTTGTAAAACACTACTATCAAAGATACTTGGAATTCACAAGTAAAGATTGAATTGAAGCGGAAAACAATGAACTGCTCGAACACATTTTAGATTCAACTAAAATCTATGGTGGAATGGTGCTAACAATTCTTTCTAAATGTCTTCGTAGATGAAAGATTATTATAACGCAATGATGGTTTGTATTTTTCTCCAACAAAACTAGTTACACGATGCTCTAATACGGAAAAATAAAAAATTTGTAAAAGGCCTCGTGACTATAACACAAAGATGTGCGAGGTCTTAAGTTTAATTCTTGTTAGGTGCAAATAATTCTGAAGTAGTCACCTCAACATTTAAAAAAATGAAGGTTTTTCCTGGTTTGAGTATGTGTGAAGATGGGTTCAAACCCCGTGGATTAATCGACCAAAAGATCGAAAACTATAGTTATCAAACAAAAGAAGAAAAAAAAACCATGTATTCATAGTCAGCGTGTTTAGCGTGTCTATTAATTATTGTACCGTACTAGAGGCTTGTTTATTTAAGTTTATATGTGGGCTTATGAGCTTATTTGATTTTGGTTTATATTGTATAAGCCACGATTTACGGCTTATCATGACACTTGTGGGCTAATATAGATTTTAACAAATAAGGTGACAGGCCACATATAAGCTTAAACATGGGCAGACCTAGGGTTTTCAGGGGGGTTCACAGGAACCCGATAGATGTTGGTTGCATAATTTGATTTTTTTAAAATTTTTTGCTTTTTTCAAAATGAATCCGGTCTCAAAATTTTGTGTCACGTAAATATTAATCCACTAATATGTTAAACAAAAAAGAGTATATTATTTACCATCAAAACTAGAGGAAAGCAACAAAACCGAAAAACCACCCCAAAAAATGAACCAATTCTAAAACCGATGGTAGGTTTTGGTTTTTAAAAACCGAAAATTTTGGTTCGGTTTTAGGTTCTATATGAAAACCCAAACCGAAAAAACCAAACCGCCCCATAATGGGTCTAACATAAAACCAAAATTTTGGATATTTGAACTGAAAACTTTTATCCAAATTTCGATATCTGGATTTAAGAAACTTAGGTAAAATAATTGGTCTAACATAAAACCGTCAACGCAAATTTCGGATATCCAAATTTGTCATTCAACTAATTATTGACAAATCTTTTAAATTATTTAAATTAACAATAAAAAATATTGTCGAAAATGTCTCATTTTATATTTTCGCTTTAGTCCAGAAGAAGCCATGAGACAACTCTGATACCATCATAATCGTATTCACCTCTTTGAAACTTTTTTATCTTTTAAATAACTCTGTCTAAATTCATGCGGTAACCGTTTGTGAAAGAGATTTCAAACTTGTAGAATATATGGCCTCTAATGAAAAAATCGAAAACCGACTCACAAAAAACCAAAAACTATAAAAACCAGATCGAACTTTTGGTTCGGGGGATGGTTTTAGCCAAAAACCGTCCGAGACCGCCTCATGCATGCCCCTAATCAAAACCTTTTATACTCGTAAAAAAAATTATGTGCATTTGATGACTTAGTGTTCTAGGTCCGTCCTGAGCTAAACAAATTAACAGACATTTTTTACCAACTTTTTGATGGTCAAAGTTGTAAAACACTACTATCAAAGATACTTGGAATTCACAAGTAAAGATTACAATAATCTTCCAAAAACTCATTGATACCTAATCAAGTTTTTTAGGGGAGATAAAAACTCGATCATGTTATAATTAATCTTTAAAGACCAATTCTTACTTTAGTTTTTTATACATCAGAAAAATATATATTATCAACACCAGTTTATATCTTTTATTGCGTTTCAATTTCTCTTTGATCAACTTTTTTTTTCTTGACTAATATTAAATTTTACATGTAATTTTACTCTTGAAGTAACTCTTGAAATGGTCATGGGTTTACTGTGCAAACTTCTTTGGGCTATTGTCATGTCATAAGTGGGCCCAGATTAATTGAATACCATGCCATACTTGTGACTTGTGACATTTACTGTACAGTGAATGTGACAAAATATTAATGTTGTTGTACACTTTCAACATGGGGTGACACTCTTTTCAATGTTTCTATCTTTGTTTTGGCATTTTTCAAAATGTGTGTGTTTGCAGTTTCGGTTTTGTTTTTTGTGTAGGCTATACCAATTCTCTTAAGAGTGAGCTTTGTAGTTTGTTCAGTTGATTTCCTTCGGGATGAACCCTAATGTGTAGATTTAGTTTGCCGAATGTTTGAGTGTCACGGTCACTGAAATAAAAAAGCAAAATGGTATCGGAAAAGCGGATGGATAGGGAGACTTGGTTAACGGGACACTACATGCTAGTATGTATGAGTCAAAACGTTTATATCTTTTACCAGTCATAACAGGTAATTTTTATACGGATTAAAATGGCGCATCCAGCTCATGTGACAGGTTGAATTAGGAAACCAACTCGTATGAATAAAATTTATCTAACAACAACTCGTTTTAAGTGAATCTCTAACGTGTTACGTTTTTTGAAGATTAATAAGCAACTACAAAAAGTAAAGCATTGAGAGGACTAAGGACTTATTAAATCATGGGGTGAATCACCCAAGCGTAGCCCAAAACGAAACCATAAGTCAAGTTTAATTAGCCCATCACCGAAATCGTGGACCTAATATTTTTTTTATGGTTTCTAAACATTTACATTACGACATAGGTCAGAGATCTAATGTTTAATCTTTTATCTAGTAAAAAAAAACCGTAATATAAGAAGTTTCCAATTTTAAAAAATGATTGTTTCCATATTAAAAAACATTCTTTTAATTATCTTATTAATTCTAAGTATTTTTTATTCAAAAACTAATTATTTCCTTATTTGAGCAAAATTCAAAAAAATTCGTTTACTTACTTTTTTTTCAAGAAAAATTATGTAAAACTTTTCTGTGTCAAAAGTATAACAAGAAAAACTTTAAAATAAAGGAAATAATCTTTAAAAAAACTGAAGGGCTAGAACGAAAATTTAAACAAACAAAACCTCACAACATTTTACTCCCGAGCCATATACCTCCACTAATTTTCTTTTAAACACGCAAACCCTCAATAAAAACTCTATGCAATATCATTCTCTTATAACAAATAGAAAAAACTCTATACGATATCATGAATCATCTATCTCAGGCTCCTTCATCCTCCCGAACCTCTCTCTTGCTCGATCACAAACAACATTCCGCAGATGATTAAGTGTTAAGGTTTCGATGGTGTTCATCATATTTGTATCTATTGTGTAAGTCAATCAGTTTTAATTTCTAATTTTGAAAAATTGAATTAATTCGATTAGTTTTCATAATATTTTCTCATTAACTTTTTAATTTTTATTCTATTTTGATTATGCTTAAGTAATAAAAATTAGGGCAAATGACATAAAAAAGGTATCAAACTTGTAGGTCATTTTCAATCAAGGTATCGTACTTTTTTTCTTGCATAAAAATATACCCAACTTATTTTTTTGGTCAATTTGGGTATTTTCGTTAAATATTTAACGATCATCGGCTAAATTTTACATTTTAAGTCCACCGCCGCTACCACCACCCCTAATCATCGTCGCCACTACGAAGTCTCCCCACCACCATCACTACCAAACACTACCAACCCCACCCATCACCGCCGCCGTAACAAGAAACAAATATATATCGTCCATACGCATATAAGAGATATATAATGATTCATTCCTTACCAGTATCGACTTACATTCGTAGGTATGATTAATCTTAGTTGTTTACTAGACAAAGTTACTAACCTTCTACCTGAATTAGCAGTAACATGACAAACGTGATCCACAAAGGAATCAGAAGGTGGCAAAATACCTAAATCTATACGCCATTGAACACCTCTCAAATCCCAAAACCTGTTACCATTATTCTCCATAGTTTCACTTACGAACTTTTCGGCAACCCTTTACTCGTCGAATCAATCAAATCCATACTTCACCAAACACCAATTAACTTAAACTGAGAATACCCAAATCACTGTCATTGTGTATATAATTTATAAAACAAAAAAGATGGAAGACAAATTGAGCTAAATCAGTGATATGAAAGGGGGATTGCAAAACTGAAGATGATGAATTAAGCGATATGATTTTTGTTTTTTAATGTTTAAAGATTTGATTTTGATTTAGTGGTAATTTTTACCTGTATATGGGGCAAGGCATGAAATATTTCATGATGACTAGACATGGTGACATGACAACTTAATGCTGACTGAAAATGATGACTCAAATGGCATAATGGGAACAAACAATCCAACTAGGCAC
>BQNB010209083.1:0-10361 GCA_026074375.1 Tanacetum coccineum
CTTTAAAGCTCGTCTTGTAGCAAAGGGCTTCACTCAAACCTACGGGATTGATTATTAAGAAACCTTCTCTCCTGTTGCAGATATTAGAGCTATTAGGATTCTTATAGCCATAGCTGCGTTTTATGACTATGAGATTTGGCAAACGGATGTCAAAACTGCATTCGTCGATGGATATCTCTATGAAGAGGTATACATGGAGCAACAAGAAGATTTTTTTAATCCAAAATTTCCAAGCCGAGTATGCAAGCTGAAGCGTTCCATTTATGGACTTAAGCAAGCATCTAGGCAATGGAATAAATGATTTGATGATGAAATTAAAAAATTCGGTTTCAGTAAAAATCACGATGAGCCATGTGTATATATGAAAGCTAGCGGGAGTTATGTCACTTTCCTAATCTTATATGTCGACGGCATATTGATCATGGGAAACAATATTCCAATGTTACAAGATGTAAAATCCTATCTTGGAAGATGTTTTGCTATGAAATATCTAGGAGAAGCTGCATATATTCTTGGAATCAAGATCTACCGAGATAGATCAAAGCGGTTAATTGGTTTATGTCAAAGTGCTTACATTGAGAAAATCTTAAAAAGATATTTCATGAAGAATTCCAAACGTGGAACTATCCCAATGCAAGAAAAGCTAAAATTGATCAAATCACAAGGTGCTTCAACACCTGCTGAAAAATAGCGCATGCGAAATGTCCCATTTGCCTCGGCTGTTGGATCGATTATGTATGTTGTGAGATGTACTCGTCTTGATGTTACGTTCGCTCAGAACATAACAAGCCGATTTCAACAGAATCCAGGTGAACTTCACTGGACTACTGTTAAGAACATTCTGAAGTATCTTCGTAATACTAAAGATATGTTATTCTTAGTATAACGTAGTTATTTCTACCACCGCTCGCACCGTGAATGCAAGCTACACCAGCAAGCAAGCACACAGTCTCAGTGAAGTGATTACCACACACGACTCGAGCCATGCACATATAATATATATTCATTGCGGTGACATGAAGCCAGTCAGCTATGCCCCAACTCGCAAATATTTACCAACTAAAATTATCTCACACGCCACTCTCAACTGCAGACGCATAGTAATTGCTGCCTTTGAAGCTCATCCAAGTGAAAGCCTTATGTGTTAGACATTCCCATTTCAGGTGCTCGTGTGTTAGTTCCCACAATTGATAAAACCCATTTAATATGTATTGTGATAATACTGTGAGCAATAGCTAATACTGAATTGAGTCTGGAATCACTAAAGGTACTAGAAAATTCCGTGCCAAGTTCACTAACCTCCCGCGAAGTTATATTGAATTGGGACATCAATTTTAGAAAAATTTCACACATATGACAACTTAGCTGAACCATTTTACAAAAGCGTTGGCTTTACCCATAAGCAACTCAGAACTTACTATAATATTGGTAATCTTCCAGCTAGTAGTTTCACTGTATAATCTTTGTTTATAAGTCATTTGGATAATGAGGATTGAAAGACAATTTTATTTTCATTAATGAAAAATTAGATACATTTAATTAGTTTAACAATCATATAAAACCATATTGTTGACCAATATTTTGTCATATTATACAACCAATAATGATTTATCAATCTAAATAAGTTCCATTGTCGGTTAACAATATGGGAGTAAAAGTTACAATCCGGCAAAAGTGATCTGTTTGAAAGATTCTTTGAATATAATGAATGTAATCCCACCAAACTCAAAAGTAACACCACAACGTTAAGCGAATTTGAGCTACCCCAACCCTACTATATGGGATCCTTGATCTATACAACCTATTTGAAAATGGGTTTGAAATAAAGAACATCCTTAAAACTTGAAAAAACACACAGCTATACAGGAAATGTGTGGATATCACATATTTAACTTCTAAGTCAAACGCAGGCTTTGTTTTTATTTGATACCCTGAACATTTGTACTATTAAAAATACACAACATGGTCCCTAGTCAGTCCACCAGACAACCCCACCATCATAGTTAAAACCTACCAAACCTATTTTAGACCACCCACTAGCACAATATCTCTCAAGACACCCTAGGCGCCACACCAGAAATAATCAGATAATTGTTTGGGATCGTGACGCCGAACCCAAAGGTAATGCAAGTATGAATTCATGATTACATTTTTGTATCTCTCGAATATGAATTCAATACCAGAATCAAAAGGTTAAACTATGAAAAGTGAAATGGAGTCAGGATCCATATCCGGGTTTAACGGAATAATTACCAAGGGGATGATTATTGCAAGACAATAATAACCATGCTACAGCGACATATGCTTCAACTTGAACTCAGACCTCATCTACGTTTAAAAACTACAGTAGCTAGATCAAGACTAAACCGACTGTTAGAGTATGGGCTAATCTGCTATTCCAACTCCCAAGAGGGCGCTGAATGATAAAATGAATTTTTAATAAGTAATGACCGACTATAGTTGTGAGAGCGCTATTGGGGCACACAAAAACATTCTGAATAATACACATAGACACATTATTTCACATAATGACAAACAGAAATATTAACTTTTGTTACAACCGCAATAAATGTTACAAAGAACCAAAAGTCCCACTATCCTCTCCAAACCTAAAACTATGCAAAGTGTCCCTACCTATTCATTCCGTCCCTCCACAGTCAACCAGCTTCTCTCGAATCTAACCGAAATTTAAAAACCTCGTCACGAGTCCAGCCTCTTAAAAGCGGACCCCTTATCCCCTGCCTACATCACCATCTAAAACCCCTCTTTAACCCAATCACCACCCAACCCCCACGAGTTACTGACAACACGACCAACAGTCCACACCCCACATACCTAAGTAGCCTTCACCCCCCCCCCCCACCCGTACAAACCAATCAAACACTAACCCCCCCAACCCCGCCTCCTACTACAGCCCGGCCAACCAGAAAATTAGAATCAACAAGAAAGTGACATATCGTTAAAACCTACAAATATCTTCAAATTGTGAATAAGTATATGCCACTATAAAAAGGATCAGATATAAGATCATATTAATTGAGTGTTTACTGAACTCAAGTTGGTGACTGTCAGGTTAAAACTAAGGTACAGGAAGTTGTTTTCGATTGGTTTAGGTTATGGTATTCACCGAACTAGGGTCAAGCGAATATCCTGACAAAACGAAAAAATCTAAACCACGGGATAAACAATCGGAAAGTACCCCTACCTCAACCACGCCCCAATAGAATTGTTCTTCGTGATACAACCCATACCGCACTTGTGAGGAGTGGGTGAAATCCGAGTTATGTTTGAGCACTGATAGAGGTTGACATACATAGTCACTGTTTAATCTCCAGACATGGATAACTTATATGTATTAGGCATGAGACACCCGTTAGCTTGAAACCAATAATAAATTACATGTTCCCTATAAAAGTGGACATTAGTAAAAAGATAATTTGAAACTAAGACTATATCTATGTTATCCCGCTGCCGACACTCGTATGTTAGTTAATGGCTTAATAACATCATTTGTACACGAACCCCAGTAACTACACCAATACCTATATGGTGTACCATTCCCACGAAAATACACTAATTAAACTATTAAATATGCTTAATATAAACGGTGGAACCCTCACACTATTAAAGTCCCCATCTTGAACAAAAGAGATAACTGAAGATAGCCAACACACATTATAGTCATTACTATTACGATCTAAAAATGCCCCAGGGCGATCGGTTTGACTAACATCACTATTTTTACTACGTGTACATTTCACGACCAAGTTCCCCACAGTTGCCACGAGCCCTCTCGGTCCTAAGCCGCCCATCACAACACCGTGGCGGCCAAACACACCCCCCAAATAAACCCCCCTGACCCCCACTCCAAACCCCCAGACCACCCGCAATTTCCAAGAAATTAAACTGTGCTAGAAGACCGTCAAAAGTCCTAAAGAAACAAACCAAGAAAACAAAGCCACACATACCAGCCCCCATCCAGTCCAACCAACTCAATAAAGTAAACCATCGCCACTAAGCAAACTGCCCCCACCCCCCCAATTTGCTACCCTTCCAAAATAAAACACCCCTCATTCGCCATTAAGACAACTCATTATCCAGGCCAACACTCCCCATATCACTATACCCCCAGTTGAAACACTCTACAGGGGGTTTATCTCGTCTTCTTTTCTTTGGACAAATACGGTGTTCCCTCAATTAGCTGGTGGTAAATATCGACTATTTGTTGACTACTTGTTGATCTTTTGGGATTTGGAGGTAGTCCAAAGCCGCAGGACTGTCTTTACACTCTGAATGATCACGTGAAATGATCGAGAAATCAGTAATACGTGAATTCAACTTAAAATCTTTCCATTTGGTTGCACACTCGATGGGCTGTATAATTGCTTTAGCATTAGCAGCAAAACATCCCGATATACTCAAGTCCATCACTCTTATTGCACCTGTGAGTTCATATGTTCAACATCCTAAAGAAAGTCTAAAGTCAACTGTAGTACTTTTTCATACTCAAATTCATATCAAAATTTTAAAATTTTTAGCTCCTAAATGTTTTTTACTGTAAATTTCTTGAACATATTGTTATATTTATAAAATTTATCCACGTAAATGGCAATTTGTTATCAGTTCCAAGAATTTAAAATATACCCATTTGACTGTTAAAAGTCAAAAGTGGACTCATTTAGTACTAATACAATCAATTCACTTACAGCCTTACTTTTTATCATCCGAAGAAGATGATCCTAGTGATATAGTATTAAAAAGAGTCGCATGCAAAACTTTATGGCCACCGTTATTATATGGTGCAGCATTCATGACATGGTACGAGCATTTGGGCAGATGTGTCTGTTTTGTTGTGTGCCGGAACCACAGGACATGGGAAAAAATCTTGAAGCTAGTTACACGAGAAAGGTACAACAAACTTTGGATTTCCATAATTTTAGATCGAAAATAAAAAATTGGCTCTGAGTGGCGGATCCTTATTTGCAGGAAGCTAAGTTTCTTAGTGATGGATATAACCAGACACACTCACCATTCCGCTTTTCACACAATGCACAATGTGATATGTGGTGGCGCCAAAATGATGGACCCGTGTATCAAAATCTTGAGCCAGTCTATAGCACGCGTCACAGTGTTCCAGGGAGCTAGAGATGAGGTGGTGCCACAGGAATGCAGCAACAACATTAAAGTTATGGTGCCTAATGCAGAAGTTAAGATAATCGACGGTGCTAATCATAGATCAGTAATAATAGGAAGAGAAAAACAGTTTGCTGCTGATTTGGAACTTAAATAGGATTCTGTCACTAATGTGACGGGGTAGCATAGGACCTCTATTCATAATAATGTAGTCATTAAACATTGTAGAGGTATAGTTAATTCGTCACAAACATATAGAGAAAAACAAGTGTCGAGAAAAAAAAGTGATATTTCTTAATGATGTTTAGGCACTGGATGTTTCATTGGCAAATGAATTCGTACCAAACCTCGAAAAACACTTTTACATTTGGTCTCTCGAAGATATAACGAGAGACCAAACATAGAAGAAAGCCGTGTTTACACCACTTCTGTTTGAGCGAAAATCATGAAACTTTTCGGCGAAACTCACTACTTGTCATCTGAGATTACGACTTGCTTGTTATCCTATAAACTATACTGTGAATGGAAACATTAAGTTCGCATCTATGATTCTTATCATTGTCATTCTCTATATAACTTAGTAGTTATAGCATGTTTGGAAAAAATCAGCATTCCCTTGTTCATGCATTCCCAAGCTTTGTAACCTGTCACACTGAGGAGTTGGAAAGTCTCTGCGCCGTGACCTTCGTTGTTGTTCATAGCGACAATCACGTCTCAGCATGCATATGTAGTCTTTGGTGATAATACTCTCAATATCAGCACGTGCACGACTGCCCAAAGGGTATTTCTCATCAAACTCATTTAATGAATCAACATAAAACTCGATTCGGTATTCCGTGGTCATTTTTGGCAACGGATATTCATGGTACATCTCCATTGAATATGGAGCCTTCAGTTTCATAAGAGCAATAGCAAGACACACTGCACCTACGATAAACAAAGTAGCAATAATACATACTAAACATATAAATTTGTTATGTTCACGTTCCCTCCTACGTCTCGTATCATAGCATTTCCTTGAGCACTCATCAATCAGACACTGATACGCCTTGTTAACTTTCTTGAATGCCTCTTCGGAACCACATGCTTTGTTCTTGTCCGGATGAATCATCAATGATATTCTGTTGTAAGCCTTCCTAATCTCTTCCACCGAGCATTTTTTTCTAAGACCTAAAATCTGGTAATAATCTGTGGTTCTATTTATTTTGAAGAGTAGTCGAACACTAGGATCTGCAAAAGTATATAGAGTGTCGCCAAAGAAACTGAGAGCACCAAATGCGGTCGTAATGGCTATAGCTTTTAGCTTCTTACAAGCCATGACCCACACACCAACTACAAAAACCATGGAATTAAGCCACTTCATAAATCATTTCCTCATTAGAATAAGGTGAATTATAATAAAGATTTTAAACATAATCAAGTTAAACACATATAAAAATGCTAACTGATATACATTTCAGAGGTTCAGATATTATCAATTACTCTGTATCATATTTGAGTGAATAGTAAATAATGAAAGCTTCAAAGACAATCCAGTAAATACATTAACATGTGATAATTAAAAGAAGTTGTTTGCTTGTCTTACGGGTTACACGTCTTGGGTATTATATATTATTATTTTGATTAGTTGTAAATGCTACTTCAACTTTTGTTGCATTACACGTTGTTGGGTTAATCCCAATCTGCTGGAAAGTCAAAGACAGTTACAAACAGTTAGTTAGTTACAAAAAACGGTTATATGACAGTTATTCACGAAAGGTCATAACTGTTGGTTCATTCGAACCATCACGACCCTTCAATCGTGACTATTCGCTATGTATAAATAGAACAACATGTAAATAATCATGATGATGATAACAGATTTATAGAAATAAAGTTTATTTCATTGTTTTGGTATATCTTGATCATAGATCCTGTTGTTAGGGCCAACAATTTGTGATCAGAGCATTTGATGTCATCACCAAAACCATCAGATACCCAAGTTTTCAAAAATCTCAATGCGATCTTTTTTGAATCAAGAAAAACCATTTTCTGTTTCGGCCAAAACTTTGCAAAATCGATTGAACACACAATCTGAAAATTCATATCCGTGTGGTTATCAAACAGTTGTATCAAAAGAGAATCCAACTCTCTGTCGCCAAGGGATCAATCCATCTGAGATAATTGCAACGGCACCAAAAGGGTTTCAAACTTTTTTTGCAGTATCATTTCAAAACTGTCTCAAGAACATCAAACCGAAAAAACATAACCCAGAGTTATAAAAGGTTAGGCACGGTTACAAAATCATAATCAAGATTCAAAAACAAAAACCACATCGAACGGATAACATAAGTCATCATCAAGGGGCGAAATTAAATCATCAAAAAAAGGGAACGAACACACCTGTTCTTGAAGAAACAAGACTCGCACCCTTAATTGAATCATCAATTGATTCAGGTTATCCACAAACGCCCAAATCTTAGACCATTTTTTAGATCCCCAATTTTGCGAAACCCTAATTTCGCACAAATAATCAAGGGAGCCCAGTGGTTACGAACACGATTGTAGATAACAAGGAAGGTTAAACCGACCATCTTAATCGGCGGACAAACCACAGAAGAGAAGAAGAAGAAATCCAATCGATCTCAATAAAGAGACTCGATATCTCCAAAGAAAGAGAGAGAGACCCGTGTTAATCTTTTCTCCAAAAAAAAGGAAAGAGGCGCACGGTTATAGCATCACAAGGACTCAAAAGTGGCACAACGGGTTTTAATAACCCATCAGGTTTCAAAATAAAACCATAAACACCCTCCACCTTTTATTCTTTTCACAAATCTATATTAGTTTTATAGATATAGATTTTCTTTTTTGAAAAGTTACTCCCTTTAGTTTAAGTTAGTATCTTTTCAAGGCCCGTAGATAAATATAGTAACCTAGTGATTACACTGCTTATTATATTAAGGGATAATTTAAGGAGTAATTAACCTTAGGTTATTCAACCGAGAATATAAAATCTCCAAGGATAGTTTAGAAAAACTAGTCCCCGTTAAGTTATTAATAGCCTGTAAGGCACAAAACAAAAGAACTCGCTAGTATAAGAAATTTTTTGACACTTTGTGTTAAAATATTTTCATTTGGAGATTTATACAATATCCTAGAGATATGACAAAAGAAAGTGGAGATAGTTCAAAGAAAGAAGTAAGTTGTAACACCCCGACCCAGAAGGGTAGAAGTATTACAAATATGGTGTGACATCAAAAGCATACACAATCATAACAGAAGCGAATGGTTTTATGGTAAAATGAAAGAGCACTAGAGACAACTCAATCAGACAACAAAAAGATAAGACTACTATCTTCATTCATATACCAAGCTTACCAAAGAAAATTGCTTCAAATTACAAAGCACAAAACCGCGAAAAGCCCATAAGGAAGCTAGAAAACTAGACACATAGAGAAGAAAAAGACCAACAAGCAAGGTTGCAAACACTCAAATCCGACTTTTAGATGTTACACATGAAGGAAGACAAGATAATCGACACCTTCACCGGAAAACTAACTCTAGTAAACAAAGCTGCAAGTCTAGGGCACACAATTGAAGATTCCGTTGTCGTACAAAATTATAAAAATTTCGTACCCGATAAATTCCTTCAGATTGTTGCATCTATTGAACAATACTCAGATTTAGACGAGATGTCAGTAGACGAAGCAATCGGAAGATTAAAGACATTTGACGAAAGACTTAAATACAAGAATGAAAGACCGGTGAACACTCAGGAAGGACTATTGTTTACACAACATGAAGATCAAGGCCAACAATTCAAAAGACGTGGTCATGGTGGATTTAACCAATCACGAGGCTAAGAAAATAACAGATTCAGATCAAAAAGGTAGAACTGGGAATCATCACAAAATAATTTCAAGAAAGAAACAGATAGCAACTCAAATAAATTTACTCATGATAAGAGTAAGGTGCTATGCTTCAAATGCAAGGAGTTTGGGCATTTTGCAAACAAATGTCCATCAAAGAAAGAAAAACAATCCAATCTCATTGAAGAAGACTTAGAACCAACATTACTTATGGCAACTGTTGAAGAAGCACCAGGAAGTTTCATTAACCAAGAAGAATCACGAAGCAAGAATGGAAGGAAATTCCATTCAGCTTCAAATTAACAGTATCAAACATTGAACAACAAGGAGTTGGCAGCAAAAAACTTGGATGGTGGTGTAACCGAAATCATGAGTCGACCTGGAATTAAGGAAGATATATATGCTGCAAGAACTCCAATAGGAAGACAAAGTTTTGGAGTAAAAACCGAACCAGAAAACCTGATGCAAGTCAGGTATTATTATATGATCACAACAACGAAGGTGGAAGTAACCAGAAAAATATGATCAACCTGGACTTAAGGAAGATCACAACAGTAAAGGTGGAAGTAACCGAAAGAAAAAAAATGATCTACCTGGATGTAAGGATGATCACAAGCACTACAAGAGATCAAAGCAGTAGTAGCTCAAATGGTGGATTTAACCAGAAGATGGATCAAGAAAACTTAAAGACCTACGACAAAGCGATTGTGATTAAGGAGGAGAATGTTGGGTTAATCCCAATCTGCTGGAAAGTCAAAGACAGTTACAAACAGTTAGTTAGTTACAAAAAACGGTTATATGATAGTTATTCACGAAAGGTCATAACTGTTGGTTCATTCGAACCATCACGACCCTTCAATCGTGACTATTCGCTATGTATAAATATTCTTACTGCTAACCAACTCCATACTAGACTTTGAACCCGTTCTGATAAAGCTCAAGGCCACATATGGACCACTCATCAGTCTTTCCTGTTGGACCTATAATGTTATAAACGTAAGATAGGGTACCAAATATGTAATTGTAGTTAGTTAGGCAGTTATAAGCAGTTATAGACAGTTATTTTGGCAGTTACAAATGAAAGGATACAACTGTTGGATTAAACGAACCATCACAACCTTTCATCTTGTACCTGTTCGTTTAATAATCAAAAATCATATTCGTGTGTTATCAAACGAGAATCCAACTCTCTGTCACCAAGGGATTAATCACTTCTGTGATTAATTCAACCGGCATCAAAAGGGTTTCACTTTTTTTTTTGCAAGTTTCAGTTTTAAAAAAACATCAAACCAAAAATCCATAACCAAGAATCATCAAAAATCATAGGTTAGGCACGGTTAAAAATCCGAAACCAAGATTCAAAAACAGAAAAACAACATC
>BQNB010209084.1:0-10361 GCA_026074375.1 Tanacetum coccineum
TTGGTCCTTGTGGTTTCATAAAAGAGGAAATGGCTAGGGATTTGGCTTCGGCTTTGCATCTTTGGCTTCTTTTTATACTCTTGTGATTTTTGACTTATCCATACCTGCACACACAAAACATAAATACAAGCATATTTTTGCTATTTTTGGACTGTTTTGTGTTTAATTTGGTTATTTTAAGTATAAATGGATATGTGTATTTTACACTTATCATTGATCATCCAAGTCAGTCTACAAGTTAAAAAAAAGCTCTATATGGGTTAAAGCAAGAACCAAAGGCATGGTACGAAGAATTGTCAAAGTTTCTCCTACAGAATCACTTCTTCAAAGGCACCATTGATCCAACGCTGTTTATAAGACACTTCGACGACAACATATTAGTGGTACAGGTCTATGTATATGATATTATCTTTGGTTCTACAAACCCTAGGTATACCCAACAATTTGCTGACCTTATGAAAAGCCGCTTCAAAATGTCGATGATGAGGTAAATGATGTTTTTTCTTAGTTTACAAGTTAACCAATCCCCCCGTGGCATCTTCATAAACCAGTCCAACTACGTGTTAGAAATCCTTAAAAAATATAGAATGGAAACTTGTGATCCCGTTGGAACTCCAATGGAGATCAAAGACAAGCTTGACCTTGACAACAATGGGACTCTAGTCGATGCAACGAAATATCATAGCATGATTGGTGCCCTAATGTATTTTACGTCAAGTAAACCAGACATTATACATGCCACTTGTTTATGTGCTCGGTACCATGCTAAGCCAACCGAGAAGCGCCTCAAGGAGGTTAAAAGGATCTTCCGTTATCTCCGAGGAACCATTAATATGGGTCTCTGGTATACGAAGGATTCTGGTTTTGAACTAACTGGAATTTCATATGCTGATTATGCGGGATGTAAGGACACCTTCAAGAGTACTTCTGGTGGAACTCAATTCTTAGGCGCAAATTTGGTGGGCTGGTCCTCGAAAAAGCAAGATTGTGCGGCGCTATCAACCGCGGAAGCAGAATATGTGTCTCTATCCGCTTGTTGTGCCCAAGTCATTTAGATGCGGACATAGTTAACGGATTATGGCTTTTAATTCAACAAGATTTCTATCTATTGTGATTTGAAATTAGCCATAGCCATATCCTGCAACCCGGTCCAACACTCAAGAACCAAACACATCGCTGTTCGCTACCATTTCATAAAGGAGCACGTGGAAAAGGGTACGATTAAACTGTATTTTGTCAAGACTGATTACCAATTGGCCGACCTCTTTACCAAAGCCCTTCCAGCGGATAGGTTTAATTATTTGGTTTGTCGCCTTTGTATGCACAGTTTGTCTCCACAAGCGCTTGAACGTCTTTCAAAATCACAGTAATTCTTTGTATATTTATCAAAAAAAACAAAATAAAAAAATATAAAACCAATAAAAAGAAAATATTAAATTATAAAACCTATAAAAGCAAAATTAAAAATTAAAAATTTTGAAAATACCAAAAATAATCTTCTCCGACATGTCTCTTCAAAATTTTCTTCTACGACTTCTAAGTA
The DNA here is from genome assembly GCA_026074375.1 of Tanacetum coccineum. NCBI lineage: Eukaryota > Viridiplantae > Streptophyta > Magnoliopsida > Asterales > Asteraceae > Tanacetum > Tanacetum coccineum. Next base: position 1,544 of record BQNB010209084.1, read on the forward strand.
AATGTCAACTTAGGACTCGGTCTCTAAAAAAGGAAGATGTTCATTTATATACATTTATCCTAAACAATGGGAAGTTCATATCTTCTCAGTCTTGAGCAATGTCATACAAACATTTAAAGTTTATGAATCCTCATGAGAAGCACCAAGGAAATGATAATTAATAAGATAAATATAAAATCATTTTCCTGTTAAGCATAATTTTTCAAGATATTTTCAAAAAGAAATTTTCAAAATCATTCAAAATTATGTGCTCAACAAACTCCCACTCCAACTTTTCACTCTAATCTTTTAATGAGGGGGAGTATAATAATAAGATTCATTATGTATGCTCTCATGTTCTCCAAAAACTTAGTTAGACTCATGTGAATTACCGGACATTAACTTGTTTTAAATTTACTAATATTTCCAAAAATTGTCAACACATATGCAATTTTTGAGAAGGGGAATAGTAATTAAAAAATGATCAATAAAGCTTAATATGGATACGATCTTCAATCTATAAGTGCGTTCCCAAACTTCGCATGTGCAAACTCTTTCATAATATGGTGCATATGTGTAGGGGGACTTTTTAGTAACTTTGTAAACTCTTAATTTGTCTTAAATGATTTCTCAGACACGTTGATTAATTTTTCAAATAGTTTTATGGATCTTCATGGCAATACCCAAAGACTAACCAACTGTTGTTTCGCAAAGAGTTATAAGGCGGTTAAGGTTTGGTATCCTCGCGTTCCACATGATCGCCAGCCAGACCGAGGATCTACCCAATGTAACACTCCATTAGATAGTATAAAAAGTCCGAGTATACTGAAAAAACGAGTAAAGTGAGATCAGTGAAAGTAATTTCATCCAATGCATTAGTTATCACCGGTAACATACCAACAAGTGTAATAAGGCGATGACGTATTGATTAACATTTGAAGTTTTAAAGAATTAAAAATAAATGTAACGATACAGGGTGAAAATAAAGAAGCCCTCCATATAATTTTAGGCAGAAACCGAGTCAATGCATAATCTATCGGTATTCACAATGACGATTCCGGTATTGAAGACAAGTCATCATGGACCTAGTGATACAAAGCATAACCCATCCCAGCTACTCAGGCTTCTCTCAAAAGAAGTTTGTTTTATTTCTCACGGAGATCAACACGTTTCTATCGACTTTCTCACTCCGAGATCATAGATATTGAAAAGGTGGCAGTCCACTCCAGCCTTCGATTACCAAATAACAAATGTGCACTTATAGAGTCTAGCCATCGAGATTAATCAAAAATCTCACTAGGACACAAATTCCAATATACAAAATGTCATACATCATTATACAACATTTGGTATCAGAGATTCCTACGCATTATCCTTGTGGTAACTGCCAGAACATTCAGAGTGACACTCTTTAGTATTCACAGTGATGAATGGAAATCCTTCCAGAGTCAACATCAATCAGCTCTGCGATAGGTGACTTGCGAGATTCTAAATGAATCAAGCTTGTATCAACTAGATATTGATTTTGGTACAGTATATGAATTGACGACTCAATCAAAAAGATAGTAAATATCTGATTCACTCTTATCGTGTTGTCTACTTTGAGACACTCTGGTAAGAAGAACAGCTAGTGCAGCTGTGAAACCCTGTCAAGGAGATTCTTTTAAATTCTACCTGATCATAGGCAATATTTATACTGATTAACGGGGCACCGTGGTTATTGCAACCGTATTCGACGAAGTGACAAAGACACTTTCGTCCATGTATGTTTATCACTAACCTATACTTGCAGGTTTTCCTGACGGTAGCAGCTTCTAGTCCATGTCGAGTCAAGATTCAAGACCTCATGCTCAATCGACAAAGATAAATACATGATGAAAGCTTAAGTACATGTGTCAATGTCTTCCGCAATCTCTGATGTACAAGTACTTCCTTAAAAAGAACATTTTTGACAAAATTGCCAGACAATAACAAAGATATATCTTATAAGTGGATCAAGTACTACTCCTTCCATTATGTGGTACAAGTAATCATGTCAAAGGAAATGTTAAGGGAGATTGTTAGCAAGCTTTCAAGACCTTGAGCATGAGGGTGGAGACACAAGATCACAAGGAGGCATAAAGATTCAAGGATAAAGATTCAGAGATCTCAGTAGTCAAGACAAATCAAGGCCAAAGACCACGATATCAATATTTTGTCAAATAATATCAAGTTAAAGATTAAGATCCATGATCACAAGCATGCAAAAGGAACTTTAAAGGAATTCCCAAGAATACAAGGCTCCAAGACTCAAGACGTCACAAGAAATGATCCACAATTCAATGACCACCCCTTAGGGGGGATTGTTAGCCGTGTTTTTATGTAAAAGTGATGGTCATTATTATTCCCGAGCCTTGTATAAGAAAAATGTAGTTTACGGGAATTCATTTAAGCTAATTGGGCCTAGGTATTGGGCTACAGCCCAAGTAGAAAGCCCTTTAGGCCTAAACGACCCAACTAAGGTTATTATGTCTCTTGTACTCTAAATACCCCTCACCACACAAAGTGAAGGGTGTTGCTTCTCATTTGTTTCTTAGTGAAGTCACCAACTTTCTTTCTTTTCTCTCATCTTTCTATCCTCCTCTTCCTCTCTCTAAACTTCTCTCTCTCTAAAATGTCTACTTATTTTCATGTGATAATATATGAAATGGTATAGCCTAACATATCTATCCTAACTTGTCATTATTAGTCCTTACATGTCACGCCTTACATTATCTAGTGTAATTCCGTATAAGTCGACATATTTTAAGGCTAACAATCTTCCCCCCAATATGTGGGCATACAGAATTACTTGCAATGTTCCTAACAAGTACAATTACAAAAAAATAAACATCTTCCAAAGTGCTTCCAATGCTGAAGATGTCATTTGTACCTTCTGGTCTTGAAACTTATACTCCAGCTTGGATCTCCCATGTCTTTACTTGTTCATGAACCATTAAAGTATGCATAAGTTGGATTAACTTCCCCCCAATCCATGCAGCATGTCATAAAAAACTTTCTTCATAGACTCCTTTTTGGTGAAGTTTCTGAATCAGCTTCCCCCCAAACCAACATCCCTATCTTGACCAGATTTTGAAACTTTGATGCAGCTTAAACAACCATCTATTTGTCATTAACGTGCATAGCGGAATTTTATAGAAGATAAACCACACCAAATACTACTGCTACTTGTCATTAGGTCTTGGTGAATATTCGTTCGGGGTACATGCAAGAAATCAGAAACAATTCTTCTCACGTATGTAGGATACTTCACAAACTATACTAAGTAAAGTAGTATACACTACTTCCCCCTGGAAGTTGACCTAGTAACATCAAAGTATACTGTAACACACCAATTTTTGACATATAGCAGCAGAAGCTAATCTGGGGTATTACTTCATGGATAAACAGACATAATCATAGAAAATGACTCATAAAGAGACGTTTTGGAAATTTTAGTTATCATTCATATCATATCAGAGTTTTACAAAGAAGGTCCCAAAATCTAGAAACATAAAGTTTGAATGATAACAAGTTTAGCCATCTTCAAGTCCATGCCACTTCGTGCCATAAGTTGCTCAATTACCTGAGATAAACATGCTAAACGGGTCAACACAAAGGTTGAGTGAGATTCATAGGTTTTCAGTTATAATAGTTAAGTACAAGTTCAATAGTGGGTTACGTTGTTATACACCCATAGTTTGTAATAATTGCAATGAGTACAATCATTATGGAAAACAGTTTGAATACAAGTTATCATAACAGTGGGTTACGTTGTTATACACCCAAAGTAATAATTGCGATGAGTACAATTATTATGAAAAATAGTTTGAATACAAGTCATTATAAACAGTGGGTTACGTTGTTATACACCCATAAGTGTAATAATTGCAATGAGTACAATTATTATGGAAAATAATGTTATTGCCCTAAGCTCATGACATCAATACGTTAACATGGAAATCACCGTAGTGACATTGGTTGAGGAACAAATGTCCCCGTGGAAATGTAACTTGCCAAGGTTACCCATTAAGTCAAATATAGTGCTATTGGTACCAAAAGTATAGGCACACCAACGGGAGTCGTCACACCCCGATAGATCTATCCACAATAAAAACACTTGTATTCATGGTTTAAGCATGTATCCCCCTCGCGGGTTTATAAAGTATTCAAAAGATTTAAAAGCGAGGCTACGAACTCACAATATCGGTTTTAAGTACTTGTGTATATTAAAAACAATTAAGCATGTATCCCCCTCGCGGGTTTATAAAACATTCAAAAGATTGAAATGCGAGGCTATGAACTCACCTTAACAGGGAAATCTGATTGATGGCAAAAGTATATGATGAAAGTTATACGGCTTCGTATGCAACCTGGGGGTTATATGTAGTCTTAGTGTGATGGTTTATGTTTCAAAACTTCATAAAGTTTTAACGTATCACTTTTGATTATTTAACTTATAGAAATATTGTATCATCTTTCGGGCTATCTTAATCAGAGGGACATGTAGTATCGTTTGTGAGTTAGGGCACTTTAAATCGTAAAACAGCAAATCGTCAAAATCAAAATATCAAAGTTCCCTAGTAACGTGATACGATAAGATTTTAAGTTTTTTCAAAAGTTAGTCGATGATAAATTACGTTAAATATATAACGTAATTGTTTTATAATGCGTCGATCGATGATTAATAAAGATAAATGTTTCAGGTTTTAATAAAATCGAGTCTTATAATATTAATATATATTTTTATAATTTATATAAAAATATTATATCTTATATTTTTAAGTTTACAAAAATAGCAATATATACCCTTGATTTATAAACTTTTACAAGTTTAGTCCTTTATATATAAAGTATATATAATTTAAACCTTTAACTTTAGAACTTGGAAAATAGGTCCTTATAGTTATAACTTTAGAATAATGACATTTTCAGCCCCTCTAGTTATAAATTTCAGAAAGTTATGATATATACCCTTATGCATGAAAACATTTACAAATCAAGTCCAAAAAGCCATGCAAGCTTATTTTAGGGTTCCAAATGATATTTGCAGGTTATAGCTTATTAGAATAAGCAAAAATAAGATGTTCTAACATAATAAAAGTTTAGAAAAAGGATTTGTTAGCTAGAAAATCAAAACGGGTCATTTTTAGGGTTTTAATAAAAAACACATGGGTTTGAGGATTCAAGGCTTCAAACAAGAGTTTATATATGATCTTAAGAGTCTTATTGAACATTCTTAAAAGTTTATAAGGATTATGTAAACAAGATTTGAGCTTACTTGAACTAAAATGGGTCAAATGAGGGTTTTTGGGTTCGTACACCTAGAAACGACTTCAATGGCTTCTTTCTCTTGATTATTGGCTTCTATTATGAGCTTAAGGACTTCACTTGATCTTCTACTACTGCTAGAGAATGGCTAGAACTCCATTTGAGTGTGTGTGTTTGAGTTTGAGGTGTGATTGAAAGGGTTGCTTGGATTCGGCTTATATAGGGCTCAAAAAGCCTTAGTGCCCAAGTTTGGGGTTTTGCTTAGTGTCCTAGCTATCTTAGGTGATTCATGGCAGCTATGATGATGAGCATTACAAGCTAGGATAGTAGGATTGAATGGTGGAAGGCTATGGAGGGAGCTAGGGTGATGACTAGGGGTTTTGGAGACTTGGTGGCCAAGTTGGGTGACAAGGTGGTGATGGAGGTGCTTGTAAGGTGCTGGAGTGATGGTGATGTGGTGGTGAGGTCATGGTGATGAAGGTGGTGGTGAGTCATGGAGGAGCTTGAGGTGTTTATTTAGTTTATACATGGCTGTTTTTGGATAGCCAACATCAGTCCCAGTAATTTGGTTGCCATTTACAAACCGTAACTCCGATGAAGCTCAAACTAGTGAGCATGGTTAGATATTTGAGTCCTCTACAACTTTAGTTTTACATGTTTAGGGGTTACTATTTAAAACATAGGGATAACATCCATTTACTTTAGGTGTGCCGAATTCTGCGTACTATGCATTTCGGCTATAAACTTAATTTCATCCGACTCAGTCGGGTTGAGTCAACCGAAAAATGATCACAAGACATAGGGCTACAACCTAGTATTTTTACTTAATACCCAAAGCCTATTGATTTTTCCCAGATCCTATGTTTTATCAACGGATCAGATTTCTGAAAATTATGAACTAGTTTAAGGGTGTAACGGGTTTGCTAGGGTTTTCGGGTTTAGGGTTTAGGTTTTAGGGTTAGTGTAGGAGCTGAGATTAGAGAGGGAAAAGTGTTTAAATATGGTGTATTGAGTGCTTGTAATTAGTGCTAAAGAGGTGGTACGAAATCCTTAAGATTTTGGAGGGAAATGAGCTAGTTTGAATTTATGCTTTATTGGCTTGTACATTGAGCTCAAATGAGTTGTACTTTGATTTAGGAGGGAAAATGTGATTTAAATATTATGAATTGATCACTTGTACACATGCTTGAAGGCTTGTACATTTGCTTTGACATGAAATTAGGGTTTTGGAATAAAGGTTAACGTATAATGCTTGTTTTGATGTAACGTTGTAAACGGTACGTTAAATGGATAATGTACTTGGTAAAAATGATATTAAGATATAGACTTGACATATTAGGATGTTTACATGATATGAACATTGATATAGATGGCATTGGTAGAGGTTGCGTGAGCTCGTTTACTTTAAAGATGCAAGTTACGTTGCATAATGAGATAAAGCAAAAATTTCCCTGTAAAAAGGTGGTATATAATAGATGGATATTATAGTGCATCTAATTTAATAGATGGATATTACAGTGCATCTAATTTAATAGATGGATATTACATTGATGAAAATTACGGGTTGTTATATTCCATTGGTGAAAATTTAGGGTTGTTACATCCTCCCACCCTAAAGAAATCTCGTCTCGAGATTTAGTTGAATGATAGAGTGTTAGTTGCAATAGATAATGAATGACTATCTCATAATCTGGAAGAAATCTAGAGGCAATGATAATGCTGAAGAAATGGAATTTATTCGTACAAACGGATCACATATTTGAAAGAATATTGTTCGTACGTATGTCATATATTTAAGCCCACTCATTTATAATTTGTCACTTACAAACAGAGGCGTCCCAATCCTTGTAACTGGGAATATATAAACTTATGGTTCGGTGGTTTATAATTTCCTTATTCAAATGAAGAAGCGTCCTAATTCATTTTAATAAGATGATTATAAATCATCACCTCCTTAATTTGACTCAGGATATGAGTTTTAACAACATTGTCATGTATCGTTCTAGAATCATAAGGAATAATGAGGATAATAATGAGACGTCAATCGCGTTGATGTTTAAACAAGTTGTTATAGTAGAGGTATTCTTTGCTGTCATTTTCCAATTGGCCAAGAATGCGGTGAGTTACACGTGGATGTACGTGTTTTTAAAAGTATGAGGCGAGTATTCCAACTCAGAGTTGAATATAAAAGAACCAATGAGATTGATAACTATGTCAAGTTTCGATATTATCAAAATGAAGTCAAGAAGAAGTTGGCAAAGCATCTTCTTGAGAAGTTTTTTAAGGACCTTTGATTCCTAAGACCTGAGGGTTATGGGCCTATTTTGTTATAAGTCTGACATTACTCTTAATTACTCTAATTTATTTGGTTTTTAAGGAAACTAGTCTATGAATTTTACGGATTCATTAAAGGAATAGTCGGGTGGTGACGTGTCTGACCTAATTGGTGATGTTGTTCTTAATGATGAAGACGGAGATAACAAGAAATGACAAAAATAGAGTTACAACTTTATTTATGGATAACTTATCTTACATATCCTAAAATCTGACAGGTGTTGATACTTATGCTATGTGTCTTAAATGAAAGCGGTAAGGATAAGGTTTCGAACTAGTAGTCTTGAAGTTCACGAAGTATGTCCCATAAGATTCTTCATATATAATTGATGGCGATCTTGGATATCCTCAAGGGTCATTTCTAAATCAAAAATCCTAAAGCGAAAAAAAGCAATCTTGTCTCTCTGTCCCATATGCTTCTTTTGTAGTTCAAGTATCTGTGTACGGGATTCCTTAAGTTTGGTTTTTACTTCATCAAAATCTCTTGGTATGATTATCCAACCATTAACAAGTCTTTCTTCCATTTTCTCAATGTGGTGAAAAGAAAGTTCTTCTAAGTAATATAAAATATCTTCGATGATGCCTCAGATGTTCCTTGATAGAACTTTTCCTTATTTCAAATATCTAAGGTGGGGTAGGAGTTTAAACTGAGAAAGATGGTAGTTCTAGACTATAGGCTTGCTTCCGAGATGAATTAGATAACGTAGTTGAGGAAGAAGATGGGAAATAGATTTGCTTCTTAGGTGGTAATAATTCTTCAGGAACAAAGAAATATCAGGGATCAAACAATGGTGATGGTGGTAATACCATAGATGGAGTCAAAATAGCTGGTGGAGTAATAGAATCTGATGATGGAATAAGTGATTCTTTAGCATAAAATGCTTGCACGTCCTTTAAATACGGATTATTATAGGAAAGTGAGAATATTGGTGGGATCATACCATCCCTAGAATCTTTTGAAGAGTTAAAAGAGGTGCTTCCTGATGTAGCTGACGAAGTCGAAGTATAGTTATGAAGATTTATAGTGTAAAAAGCATTTTCCATATCGAACTCAAATGAAGTGATAGTAGAATGAGGGGACGAAGACATGATTGTAACAACCCAGTAGTAAATAACATAAGTTATTTGTATAATAGTATTGATTCGCTGATAGTATATATATAAAATAACTCAAATGCAAATCTCAACCAAATGCCCTTAACCAAGGGAAAAGGTC
>BQNB010209085.1:0-10361 GCA_026074375.1 Tanacetum coccineum
CCAGCTTGTAGAATTCTTTAATAACAATTTTAGTCCTTTTGTTTCATTCTTTTATTTATTTTGTCTCATCAAATCTAGAATCCAAACATAAATGAAAGGGAAAAGAAACTGATACTCTCATGGTTTTCTCGGTATGGAAGAAGAAACATGATAAACCAGCTAAATTCTCATCCAAGAATCGTCCAAGTGGAATTACTAAGAGCTCCCAGACTCTCCTCATCCAATATAACCTAAAAATCTAAGACAAAAAAATGATACCTTTGTAAAATCGATGAGAGATAATATACAACTTGCTTAATTATCGAAAACTAAATCCTACGAAAGAAAATAAAGATAGGATAATTGTGCTAATGTTAGAGTGACTTTCTGCAAAAAATCTAGAAAATTATACAAAATTGGATTTTTAAAATTCAAAAAATGCAGTTTTGTCTTTTTGCAGTATGACGCTGTCAGATTGTATTTGATAATTTGCCTTTTTGTTTTTTGGAAAAAATATCCTATTAATTATTCCTGGAAAAATTAATAGATAAGCCACGAAAATGGTTAGCATAAGTATACGAATCAAACAAAACAAAACATAAAATGTAAATTTATCTAAATTATCTATTTTACATGTTTGATAAAATGTGATTCTTTATTCACCTGATAATTCAATCCCTACACTTGTTTTATACAAAATACCTTTGTATGTAATTAAGACGAAGTTAAAAACAAAACAAAGCATGATCACATAGCATTCAAACTTATAAAGAGAAATAAAAGATAAAAACACATAACACTCCTAAAATGCATAAAAATAAAGATGAGTTGCCTCCCACAAGCACTTTTCTTTATTTACGAGTCTTGTAGCTAGACTCAAAGTCACACTTCCTTAAGTGACTCCATCATTAGTCAGACTACCACTATGCTCTTTCTCCAACTCATGCTCATAAATGAAGAAGTCATCTCCTACAAGGTTCTTATCATCAAACACTTTACTTTTGCATTTTCCAAACTCCATCTCATCTTTTTTGCACTTTTCTATTATCTCTTCCCATTTCAAAATCCATTATTAACATGATTAGTGGGGATCATAGGGTCTAGACCATTTCTTTTCATTTTCCCAACTTTCCTAGGAAACCTTAAGGTTTTTATGAACCCAACCTTAAATTTGCTTGCTCTAAGTGTGATTGACGCGTCACTACATATAATATCCGCCAAAGGCGTAGTTAGAAATGGTAACCTGGAGATGAAAGGCATGTATTTGTTTTCCTCTATATCAAGTATCAAAAAATATATGGGATGCACAAAACTAGCTACCTCTATTAACACATCTTCAGCAATTTCTATAGGGTACACATAAGAGTGGTTTGCGAGTGAGATCCTAAAATTTGTTTGGAGGATCATTACACTAGACAATTTATTGTAGATAGACAAAGGCACGATATTAACGTCAAATCCTTGATCAGCTAATGCATTCATATACCTTAAGTCACATATGCTACACAATATCACGGAATTACCACTCAATTCGACTTTCTTAACCACTTTCTTTTTAAGGGCTACTTTATACAAAATTTCTACGGGTATGTCTTCATAATCATTATAATCCATTTCTCCTACAAAATATTTTCGTAAAGAATCATGATATTTGTTATTATTGATGATATCATCAATCATTCTTTTATGAATCTCGTGTATTAGATAGTAATGTATTAATTGAGATTTTATCTCCTCTACCGTTTCATTTCTGTAATCGCCCCACCTGAAATTAACAAATTTATCATCCTCATCCGATTCGTCAGTATGCAACACCTATTTAGCAGAAACGACATTGTCTTTCTCTTGAATGATCTCAGGCTATGGACTCTCAGGTCACCGACCTAATCAAGGTATGCATTCTATGATCGGTCAAATACCAAACCTAGGTCGAAAATCCCGTCCTAGTCAATAAAAGCAACGGTTCATGGTGTATGTGTGTCGACTTCATAAGCCTTAACAATGCATGCTCAAAGGACAACTACCTATTTTCTTTAATCGATTAGAAGGTGGAGTCCCTAGCCGACTTCAAATACAAATGCTTTCTTGATGCCTACAAGGGATACCATCAAATCCTGATGAAGAAATCTGACGAAGAGAAGACAAACTTCTAAACCAACCAAGGGTTATTTTGTTACACCAAGATGTCGTCCGGTCTCAAGAACGCCGGCGCAACCTATCAGACACTGATAAACAAGGAGTTCAGAGCTCAAATCTGCGTTAACCTAAAAGCATATGTCGATGATATGGCCATCAAGAGCAAGAAATAAGATGCCTTATAACACGAAATCATCGAAACATTTCATAACCTTCGAAGGATCAACATGAAGCTGAACCCAGCTAAATGTACTTTCAGAGTCGAAGAGGGTTAATTCATGGTACACATCATTGACGTCATGGGAATTAGGGCAAACCCTAAGAAGATTTAGGTAGTTCTCGACATGAAACCACCCAAGAACCTCAGAGTAATACAAATCCTTAATAGGAAACTCACAACTCGCAGCTAGTTCCTATCTCGAGCATCAAAAAAACAACTACCGTTATTCCAAGTCTTGGTCGTGTGCAACAAAACCAGAGTCTTCGATTGGACCGATGAAGCTCAGGCGGCATTCCAGGTCCTCAATATATTCCTAACCGAGCTACCAACCCTAACCGTTTCGATCCCTGGTGAAATCCTCACCCTGTATCTAGTAGCCTCTTAGGAACCCATCTGTTCAGTGCTGCTGACAGAAAGAAACACAATCCAGAAGACGATCTACTTCTTCAACAAGGTCCTACAAGACGCACAAGTCAACTACCCTATGCTCAAAAAGCTTGTATTTGTCCTGCTGATGTTATCAAGGCGATTCAAGCGGTATTTCCGGGCCCATTCCGATACATGTCCTGACACGAGTATGCATGCAGCATGTTAAAATAGGCAATCGAGTTGAGCGAGTACGAAATCACCTTTGGATCCAGACAATCAATCAAGGGGAAAATCATGGTAGACTTCCTCGCTGAGGTAGATACGCCAGCTATAGTCACAACCGGCAAGAAGTCTATAATGCACGCGAAACCCAGGGGATATGACAAAGAAACCTGGACTCTTCACACTGATGGCGCGTCAACCAAGGTAAGTTCAAGGGCAGGTTTAGTGCTTAGAAGTCCGCCAGGACATGATTTTGCGTATTCTCTTAAGTTAGACTTTGAAGCCTCGAACAACGAAGCAGAATACGAAGCATTTCTAGCAAGCTTACACATATGCAAAATGATTTAAGTCAAACGAATCCAAGTATTTATAGACTCTCTATTAGTTGTCCCGCAGGTGACGAGGGGGGGGGCTCAATAAAGGAAGAATCAATGAAGGCGTATTTAGACCAGGTGAATCAGATCCTTCCATACTTCAACTCTTTCTCCATTACTCAAATCCCAAGGGGAATGAATGCGTACATTGATGCTCTAAGCAAGTTGTTCGCTCTCAACTTCGAACACATGGGCAAAGATATCCTAGTAGACGTCATCAAGGAAAAGTCCATCCTCCAGCCCCTAGAGGTCTCTTAGGCGATGACAGATGACACCTGAATGACACCTATCTTCAACTACTTGCCTTACAATATCCTACCTCTTTACAAAATAGAGTCACTGACCATTAGGCGCAAGGCCATCATGTACTTTCAGGGATGATATCTTATATTAGAAAACCTTAAGGGCTCCAATGGCTTGATGCGTTGGACCAATATAGGCTTACACAATCATCCAGGACAAACACAACAAAATGTGTGGCATGCACTCAGGTTCTTGCATTATAGCGGCCAAAACACTCTGGATGGGGTACTGTTGGCCAACTGTTAACCAGGATGCTAAAGCTGAGCTAAAGTCATGTCAAGAATGTCGCGTTTATGCCAGCATTCAGCGAGCACCAAAACATGATCTCACCCCAATCACAACGCCCTTGCCAGTCCTTTATTAGGGCATCGACATATGCGGATCATTCCCAGCTGCACCTGAAAATGTTAAAGTACATGATTGTAGCCGTCGACTAATTCACCAAATGGGTCGAAGCTAAACCGCTAGCCTCAATCACTTCACGAAAAGTCTTAACCTTCGTTTACGACCAACTCATCACTCGATTTGGCATGCCACACACAATCATCACTAACAATGGTGCCCAATTCGTTAGAGAGCTATTCAAATCATGGTGTGAAACACACGATATTCATCGGGTTACAACCTTACCACACTATTCACAAGCCAATGGTCAGGTGTAGGTGGCCAAAAATGAAATTGTAAAAGGCATCAAAAAACGAATAGATGAATACAAGACTTGTTGGGTGAACGAGCTCTCAAGCGTACTTTGGCACATCAAACAACGCCAAAGGAAAGCACATCCGAAACACCCTTTAGTCTGGTCTATGGGACTGAAGTCGTGATACCCATCAAAGTGCTCATTTATACAAAGCGAGTTGCCATGGCCAGGGATGACAAAAACAAAGTCTCTCGAAGGCTAGACATAGCCTTGGTAGAGGAAACCCGTAACCTAGCGACCATCCGCCTGGCACATCCAAACACAAAATGGCGAAGTACTACAACAAGCGTGTCCGCCCAGTATCTTTCAAACCTGACCACCATGTAATGCGCAGGAATGGAGTTAGCAAAGGCGCATGTTAGGGAAAACTCGCTCCTAATTAGGAGGGGCCATACATTGTTCGTCATGCCAACGACAACGGTTCTAACCTGTTACCTACGCCAGACGGGGATGGCATTCCATTGGCCTGACACACATCTAACCTCAAGCGATGCTACATCTAAGGTGGATCCTAGATTCTAGGGAACATATAAGCATCATTGTAACGACTTCTAACAGCCTGGAGAGCTCATCTATACTATTTCTACAAATATGCAATGACAATTCCCACACTTTCTACAAAGTGACTCGACTATTCATAAGCAACATTTACCGTCAGTAAATTAGCCTTCATGAACATGATCTTTAGAAAATGTGCCTAAATGGTCAACTAAACCTTTAAATGTAGGCTTCACATCTTCTAATTACAAAGACTGCAACTCTCATTTCAAAGTCTTACATAAGCATAACATACCATATGCGGGTTGCTTATTGCTTAGCTCATGTACATCCCTGTTTACTTGGTTATACATTTACACAAAAACATCCCGATATTTGTCTCCATCGAAGCTTCGTTTTAGGTTTTTCCTTACTCCATCGTCTATTCAAGATGTATAAAACCCTTGATTGGAATATGTTGATACACGTTACTATGTCCCTGATATTTCATTTTTCTTTTTTATCTGTTCTTCTTAAACATAAGGAATAACATCAACACAGATATTTGTCTTTGGCCATTCCTTAATTCTCAGTAAGAGCTGACGGTTCCTATCACCTTAGCTTATTATCCCAGCTCAAGTCTCAGGCTTGGTAACATTACCGTCTGACCTGGTCTCGCACCTATGTTATCATTTTGGACTGTATCTATGCTCTGGCCGTTTGGATCAATAAGCGAGGACATAATCTCTCACCGAGTGTTCGACGACCTGGAGTGATCGGCATCCCGTCCATTCAGGACAATCACACACCTAGTAAACTAGCCCAGGCTATCATGCACCCGACAACAAAAACCCAATTCAAATACTCACATAGTAACAACAAAATAATAAACTAACAAAATAGTTGGTTTCATTATACAATCCACGTAAACCACCCTGCCAAATAGAAAAACCCAAGCCTACATAAACCCGGTACATCTCACATACAATAAGAAATTAATAAAACAATTGATCTTATTATTTCTTAAAACTGGGTAAAACACCCTTACAATATCACAAAAACCTAGATCGTTCCTGGTACATACAATCCTGACTCATCTAGAGTTACAAACATTCGTCTATAAGTAGCTAATACAACCTTCTTGAACATGCAATGTTCAGACACCTTGGCAGGGGATGGGAACTTGGTTTCCAATCTATGGATTAGTTGTTTCTCCTTTCACTTCCAATAGGCGAGCTCAAACGGACACCATACTCTACCCAGCCACCGCTAGGGCAGGAGTGAGTTGTCTAATCCCCTATTGGAAGACAAAGGTAAACCCTCAATCCCTCCAAGACTGCCATCTGATCCTAGCTCCATCATGACAAAGGCTTGACAAGGCATGGACATAAGGCAACTTAAAGGAGCAAGATATGGTATGGCTCACGCACATGGATCCCCAGTTGCCGCATTAGTTAGCATAGTTAGCCAAAGTAACTAGCCACTCCATACCGATAAACAAAAGAGAAAGGTCACACACAATGTAACATCCTACAATGGCACATAACATAAAGGGAGGGGAGGTTGCTGTAGTAGAAGGATGGATGATGCGGTGGGTTGCAACACCGAAGTTTTACCACCCTCCTGTGTAGAGTACCTAACCGTTATAGTGTAGTATAAGCAAGACTAGGGGGTTGATCGTTCTTTAGGGGGATAGTGAGGAAAAAAATGTGTCTCAAACTAAAACTTAGAAGAAAATAGTTAAGTCTAGTATTGCTAAGATAGAGTTTGTCAAACCTAAGCAACAAGAGAAAACTGCTAGGAAAACTGTTAAACAAGTTGACGAACAAATGGTAAAACACTCATCAGTCTAAGAGCGCAATCAAAAATATTGGAACATTATGGTGTACAAAAACTAGGAATAACATTTGAGATGTTTAATTAATAAGGCTGTTATGTGTGTGGAAGTTTGATCATTTGAAAGTTGATTGCATTTACCATCATAACAAAAGTTTTAAAATTAAAGGAGGTAAAATCTGTTTAGAACATGCTCAAAGGTAAATCATCACAAAACACTTTGCCTAAAAAGATATTCTTGTGCTACAATAAACATTGGATTACCAAGAGACCAGTACTAATGAAGTTGGTTTAGTTATCAGTTAATACTGCCGTGAACAAGTTATATTGCTCACTACTTTAAAAACAATAGTGAATGGCTGCTTGACCAATGTCATATTTCTCTAAACCATTAGCAAAATTTTCAACTGATAAGAGGCACTCATAAGAACAAACATTTTTAAACAAATATTATTAATCAAAGGTTTATAGTTCTAAGTGGATTAAAAAAATTAATACTACAAGGCCAAAAGTAGTAGTTAATGTTGTTAAGGGAAATAATTTTAATGAGTTAAGGCTCAGATTGTTAGGTTTGAAAACCAAAGACTAAAGTTTTTGAACCATGTTTCTAAAACAAAACAGATGCAATAATCACCTAAAGAAGTTTGATATATTGATGAACAATGGCAGATCTAAGTAGTGATGGTTGGTCACCCAAAGCAAACTGTTTTTTTATTCATGTGCAGGGACAATCACAATGGATTTACAGGATCCAAGCAGTGAATGATATTGGCTGCTCAAGGCACATGACAGGGACATGAATCTCTTAAGACTATGCGAGATAGATAGAGGATATGTTGCTTTTGTAGGGAACCCCAAAGGAGGGAAAATCACTAGAAAATGTACCATTAAAACTGGTAATCTAGATTTGAAAATGTGTATTTTGTGAGAGAGTTAAAGTTTAATCTCTTTAGTGTCTCACAAATGTGTGATAAAAAGAATAGTGTTCTTTTTAATGACACTAAATGTATTGTTTTATCTCCAAACTTTAAGTTAATTGATGAAAGTCAAGTTTTACTTAGAGTTCCTAGAAAGAACAATATGTATAGTGTTGATTTAAAGAACATAGTTCCTAAAGGAGGTTTAACTTGCCTTTTTGTAAAAGCCACATCTGATGAATCTAAACTTTGGCATAGAAGGCTAGGTCACTTAAATTTTAAGACCATGAATAAATTGGTTAAGGGAAATCTTGTAAGAGGTTTACCTTCCAAACTTTTTGAAAATGATCAAACCTGTGTTGCTTGTTGATAAGTGTAAAATACACATGTCCATTTATGCTTAAAATAGCCCAAATAAACCTAAAACAGACCAAAAATGGCATAAATATGCTTGAATTTGTGTTTTGTGTGTGCAGGTACGGATATATCAAAAATCACAAGAAAATAGTCAAAAACAAGCAAGCACGGACACGAGAACGGAAGAGTGAACAAAAAGAAGCCAAAGAATCAAAAGCCAGAAGCAAAGCCATGAAAAAGTCAACCCTCAGTCAAACAGTCAAAGGAAAGTCAAACCATGGTCAACAAAAGTCAACCATTAAAAGACAAAATCCCTAAATTGTTACTTTAGTCCTCCAAGTTTCAGAAAAGCTCACAATTGGTCCCTAAACTCTTATTGGGCCTCTAAACCCTAATTGGGCCTCACCCGGATTCATAAGCCCAAATCCTAGTCCAACTCTTTTTTTTAAAACTCCAAGGACCATTGTTACAAAATCTTAAAGTTATTCATACTAAGATTTGTGCTATACAACCACAGGGACTGAAAGTGCAATAACCTCAAAGTTCAAATTTCTTTTACCCGTTTTAGTTATAAAATGGCGCGAAGTCATTTTTACTGTTCATCATCACCTACAATCCACCACTCAGTTAAAACAAGGGGCAAATGGAAATCAAAGGGTGCGTAGGTCAATTCAAGGGCTCTACATTACTAAGGAGGGGTCAAATCAGTCATATCATATCTCACTTAAGCTCACACTCAAGATGAGGCCACGTCAGAGTTGGGAAAGCACAAGTGAAGCTAAATTTTGCTCTATAATCACTCTGAGAAGAAACACATCATGTCACATCAGGATTCCCATGCTGGCAATCCGTGTGTGCACATATGTAAACCAACGGCCATGATCTACTTATTAATGATTGAAGGAATCAAAGGGTCGTGATTGAAAGGATTGGAGGACTCAAGGCAAGGGCTAGAACATTCCTGACAGGCTATAAATACCTCTCACTTCACACATAGGAGGGCCTTCTTCTTTTTTCTAGTTTTTTAGTTTTTAGCTTTTAGCTTGAACTTTAGCTTATGTAACTTTTAAATTTCAATTTCCGTTTTCAGTTAAACTGTACTTTCAAATTCATAGTGTAATCAGTTTTAATTAATAAAATTCTCCTTTGTTATTACATAATCTCTTTCACTTAACTCAAAAGCTCTCAATAAGCCAAAGTGTTAAGTTACAGTTTCAATAGCTTTACTTGAGCTCTCACAAGACTCTAAGCTTGTGAATGAGCTAAACTAAACCTTTAATCTACTTAAACTTGAAATCAGTCTAAATTACCTATACTTATTGAATTTTCAAGTCCTATGGAAGGGGAGTCAATTGTGGAAGGACTCACATGGACTTATACTAGCTTATCTATTTGATAAGCTAGAGCTTGCAGCTGTTAAATTGAATTTAAGCTTATGTTTAGCTGAAGCTAGTGTAAGTTTCCTTTTTAAAATTCCTAGTTACTTTTCATTTTCTAGCTTAATAATTGTCTACCTGCTCATTAATTGTTCTATTTGCTAGTCTAATGCTTATTTGAGCTTATTCATGTTTGATTATACTTATTACTTGCATTTTCTCATCTGTTTTTAAAAGTCTAGTCATTAGATCTTAAATTCTTTGAATTTGTTCTTTGTAATTTGTCATTGGTTTAATTTCAATACATTATCCGTAGTTTTGTGATTTTGGCTTATTTGAATGTTTAAATAAGCTCAATAGGATGATTATAAGCTCATTGATATCTGGTAATTAAGTTTGGTCCTATAGATTTTCATTTCATAAGCTTAAATGGAATTTGTCTAGCTTAAAGGGGTGTTTGGATCAAAGCTGTTTGACCTTTTATAATCAAAGTTTCTTGTAGTATAGTGGTAAGTATTCCCACCTGTCACGCGGGTGACCCGGGTTTGATCCCCGGCAACGGCGCCAAAAACTGATTGTAGTTTTATACACCCAAAATATATATAAAATATAATACTTCAAAGAGCAATTAAGAAATTTCCCTAAGGAAATTTCACTCTCAAAAATATATATAATATAATATATAATACGTATATTACCGGGCAAATATGATCACCCGGGTCGTTTTCCCCAATGACTAGTGAAATTGAAACTTCGTTTTAGCTTGGATTCTGATTTGAATATAGCAAAGATATTTTTGATAATCTATATCTATTAAATAAAGAGCAACAATTAAAATTGAACAATTAAAGGTAATTTAAACAATTAAACAAATACGGAAGACAAATAAAACGCGACTAAATAGCAAATTGACTAAAATTAAACCCTAAGATTGCAAACTAATTTTCTACACCTAAATTAGAATATAAGAAAATTTTAAGAAAAATAAAAATATTTTTTAGATTATTTTTTGAATTTTTTATCAATTAAAAACTATTTAATTCTAATTAAATCCTAAAAATAAAAAATAGAAACTAATTGAAATTATATTTTTTT
>BQNB010209086.1:0-10361 GCA_026074375.1 Tanacetum coccineum
TTTGTTTGCTTTTTTTATTTTTTCTATATTTTTAATACACTTTTGCCTTGTCATCTACTGAAACATAAATAAAATACATGACGTGGGTTTATAATTGCACCCCTAAACTTGAGTTTTATGATAACTTAATAATAAACTAACTAATTGTTGGGAATTATAGATTTGATGATACAAAAGAAACAAGTAATGAAACAAAAGGACTTAAATGCAAAGATGGAATTCTTCAAAAGATGGAAGATTTTGAAGATTCTAAAAGATTACCTTAATGAAGATATCTTTATGTTTAAAAGATTTATTAATATCTTTATGCTTATTCCTTTGTAAATCTAAATATCTCTAGTATATAAAGAGATATCAGGTATTAGGTTTAGGTGTGGTTTTTTGTACATAAGAAAGCGTATGTATGTGTGCACAAGTTAGAGATGTAGACGTCTATAGTGATGTGGTGTAGCCTCAAGGTAATCAAGATTTTCCTTGATCCCTGTTACTATTAGAGATAGGTAACCGTTATATTCTGATCAAATAATATTGAGGCTTGGTGGAAATGTTTGAATAATAAAACCTTATGATGATAACATTGTTGTTCTTTATTGTTTAATTCCGCTGCGTATATGTTATCTTTGTTATTTAATCCTAGATATAAGTTCTAAACAAACTGAGCTTAATCGATCCTAACAAAAACCTTAGGTTAGATACACAAAACCGTGCCAGTCTCTCAGGCTGAAATCCCCCTCTTTTGCATTAGTTTTAGGTTTAACTTAGATAACTAAAATACAGATAGAATTAGGAATTAACGCTCTCGCTCTTAGTGATCGACACCCTACTTACCAATAAAGCTACATCTTGACCGAGTACACTGGCCGTTAAAGTGTTGTTTTAGGTATAGTTAGCATAAAATAAATAGTAAAACTTGATAACAAATAATACCTACGCACAACGACACATCAGGGACATATGCAGATTGTGGAATAACAGATGATTGTGAAGGGTACTGATGAGGTGAAACATTCGACACTAAGGCAAGATGATCAATAGTATGTTGATTGTATCTTTCCAGCATCATCTTGCTCTCATTAGCATGTGCCTCGTGTTGCTTTAAGTAAGCATACAACTGATCATAGTTAGATTGTTTCAAACCTCTATTCAGTTTGACTGCAGTCACGAAACTACCCCATTCAGGTAACATGTTGTTCACAAATTTTGAGTTCAGCTGCATTTTAGGCATAGTCATCTTAATGTTTCTCATATCATTAATGAGCTTTGTAAACCTGACATAGTATTCGTGATGGTTTCTCCTTTGTTCTAACAGAAGTATTCAAATTCATAGTATAATTGTGATTCACATTCATCTTTTGTTAACTCAGAACCTTCGAGGAGCATCTTCACATTATCCCAAATGTCTTTGGCATCAGTGTAGTGATTAATGAGTGTGTAGATGTCTTTTGGTAAGCCTTGAAGTAGAATATTTGTTGCACGAATGTCAGCTTTAAACCTCTCATTTTCTTTTGGCGTAAGGTCAGCAAAGACTCTATCCTGTTCTGGTCCTAGATGAAGTGCAACTTCAGCACCTTCAGCAAGTGTTTCTCTGAACTTTCCCATCTTAAATGGACCTTCATCAATTGACTTAAGTATGTTTACCCCATTATCTTTTCCCGGACTGTACAAACAAATACGTTGTTGGCAAGATTTGAAATCAGTCCTATCGAGCATTAGTAGGCGGGTATCGGAACCGGCACACTAGATATCTTCAGAAAGATTAGCCATCATATTTGATTGTGAAATGATATGAGTTGATCATTCAATGATTAGTGAGTATATGTTAAAAGTGGTGAAGTTAAATTAAGTGTTTTGTTGTTTTAGTTTGTTAAGTCCAAAGGTTAAAAGTTTGAAAATGTTAGCCTTAATTATATTAAGTCAAACAAGAATGTTATCGGTCTTATAAAGTCAAATTGGGTCTTGTAAAGTAATAGAACTGTTGTCATGAGGAATACTTATAACCAAATCCGCTTACTAGTTAAACCTTATTGATAGAAATAACAGCCAAGACCGCCTTTTCCCTATAAATTTAAACCCACACAAATGTTTCGTTTAGAAAGAACGCGTATAAGAGGTAAATAATCTTCTAAAACTGGTAAATAAATCCACTATTGTCAAAACCTCTTCCTTGTCAAACATGCTTTAGAAAAAACCGCTACGTCGCGTTATGAAGGTAAACCACTTTTGAAGAAACCTATTCATAACCGCTGACTAGCAAAACTTACTGCACAGATGGTTGCTTCACAAACCGCCATAAAAAATTATAGTCTTCAGAAAAACCTGTAAACTCCGCTACTTCTATACCCGCCGTTACTATAAGGATAAACTGAATGTAACGAATAAGTAAACGCTGTACAAATAAGAGCAAATCAACGCTGACAATAACGGTTATGATAAACCGCTAACTCCATTACAATACTTTGTCAGAAACAGCCTGCGTAGAATATAAGGAAACAGAAATATCCTCAAACCGCTACTAAGAGAAAAAATTAGAACATTTTCACCTAAAAACACCAAAAAATCACCCTTTTGAAGTTTTTTTGCTTCGATTCTTTTGCACACTAAGTAAAGGAAGGCTATAACTATCTAGAAAAAAACACCCTAAACTTTAACATAAAACAAGATTTAAAAATCATAGAGGAATAATGATAGAAAGAGCTTAGAAAAACCTAAAAAGTACAACTTTATGATCTAATATCCTAAGCAACTCAAAACGCACTTAGCCACTACGATGCTTAATCATCAATGAGCTCTGATACCCCATTGTAGGATATTAGATATAATTACACAATGGATGATTTGGTTGACCTCTGATTTCTTTAGAGAGAGAAAGCTAGAGAGAAACTTTCTAGTGAGAGAAAATGGAATGCTTGTATTATGAAATGACTAACCACCTCTTCCATGGGATGGAAGAGGCTTATTTCTTAATATTAGAAAACCAGTACCAATGGTCTTGAGAAATGGACTTACACGTGTAGGTTCGATACCCGGCACTCATTACACTTGTGTTATATATTAAACACATTAAATTCGAGCTCACTCAAATGTAATTGATTATCACGCTAGGGTGTCTCATAAGTATTTTCGTATATCTTACAAACCACTAATGTTGAATTATAATGTGTTTGTCTAGATAAAGTTGTACATCCTAGCAACCAGGATTACTTTTTATGATTACTCATATGTGGTGAAAACAGTAGTGATATATAACTAATTCTAACTGTTTTTTTTATATTTTGATTATTTTGGTGAAGAGGTTGACCTGTATAGTCTGATGTAAACAATAAAGTTTATAGATCTTGTGAGTTGGATTTCGGCTTTTAGTGTACCAATATAATGAATCATTTAATGTGTTTGTGATTAAAGGATTGATACATATGTTGTGTTTGCTTCAATTTCTTAGTTTTTTATTGATATACAGTCTATTTACGGTGGTCTTAGTACGTGAGTGGTTGCTATTTGGTTTGGGGGGTTTTGTGTGGAGTTGGGTTTGTGGGGTTTTTTGAGGGGGGGGTAGTGCCTGTTATGGGTTAGGTATATTGTTGTATTTTTTTTTTTTTTGGAGCTTTTTTGGTGTAGTATTTATCTTATTAAGAATAATTATATTATACTATGCATTTAAACACTTCTACTATCAAAATATAAAAGATAATAATCAATATACCTAAATATAATATGATAGTTTCCATTAAGATAAAATAAAATAAAAATATTATCAATTAAAACAAATTTAAACAAACAATAAATATAAAATACAAAAAAAAAAAAACAACAATTAACACTATTTAATTAATATTCCACAAACATAAAAAAACTAATAACCAAAAAAATACATCTAAATTTAACAATAAGTCATTTGATAACTACACACTAAAAATACATGACTTAAATCAAAAGTTTTAAAAAATAGAAAAACAAGCATCTGCACATCAAACCACTATTTCTACACTTTTGTCTGAAAAAGAGGAACAAAACAGTTTTACAAAAAACGAGAACAAAAATGAGAATTGAAAAAGTCAATTGTTTGGGAAATACAAGGCGGCAAAGTTTAAATGACATCGTTTATAAAACTAGTCAGTCTGTTCAAACAATGAACATGCTCAATTCTAAATGCACAACCTCTTTTGAAAAACCTCAATATCTCAAGAAAGCTCAAAGTGTGAAACCATGTTTATATGATATTGTGTGTTATTAAGAAAAAATCGATTGATACAAAATGGTATATCTCCCGGATTTTGACTCAAGACAATTCATCTATCGCCGGAAGAAATTTGATCCATAAAACGGGGGTAAAACAGTAAACATTTATGATTATCAATCATTGATATCTTTACCTTAATTGTTATGTACCACACAAGGAAAAGTCAACTGACAAAGTGTATTTTTCAGAATAATTTTATACCGGATATATTTCTTCTGTAAGGCCGTACAGTGATTTCTAGAAAAAGTTTTTGATTACATAACTGTAAAGTTAGCTAATAACTGTGGATAGAAAACATTTAAAGTTGATTAAAGTAGTAAGCATTTGCAAGCTCTCAATTTATGTTAGTTTCTTAAAAGTGTTTCAAATCTAAATGAGGTGTTTGAAAAAAAAGTTAGCAAGGATTCAAGAAGCCATGGGCTAGGAATGATATCAAAATTCTCAGTAATGAACATAAAAAATGTATAGGAACAACTCTACGTTTCTCAATGGTCGGCTACTCTTTTACAAATGTGGTAAATCTTTTGAAACTCGACTCTCAGTAAAGAGAAATGGTTGAGGTTTGAGATACTTCAAGTCTCTTGAAAAGGATAGGTTGAAGTTCTCTTAAGTCACAACTAAAAAGTCAAAAAATATAAGTTTTCATACACGACCGATTCAACTTTTGGGTATTAAAAAAAAAAGAAATATTTCTCTATGGGATTCAAATGTGTGCTGATTACTTTGTTATTTTGGTGATATTAATGAAATCTCAAACAGAAAATTTCAATGTTTGTATTTTTGACGAATATGTCAAGCTCATGTGAAAAGCTCGCTTGAAATTGGAGGCTACTCCGTAGTGAAAACCACTACCAAAACAGACAAACATTTTGCAAATCTAGAACACCGTTGTATTAATCTTGAACTTGATTTGAAATATGAAAAGGAAAAGAATGCTTGTGAAAACTCTTGGGTTAAGCATTCTTTGATATCAGGGGATAAAAAAAATCTTCAAAAGATAAAAAATGATTCCTTGGATTGTGGTAACTCAACCGTTTAAAACACTTGAATGACAAGTTATGGAGTGCCTAAATTACAAGACAATTATAATTGACTTACCGCTAAATTACGTGAAACAATGAATCAAGTCACAGGAAAATCTATGATAAAAACGAATTTTTGCAAAAACCTATCCGTTGTTCGTTAACCATATTGATTTAAATATTTCAAAAAGCTATCTGTTTGGGTAGAACCTGACTCCATTTGTAAGTTTATTGAAAACCATCAGTTGTTCGTTAACCAAATGATTTCAAATTTCAAAAACTATCAGTTCTGGGTAGACCGACTCCATTTGTAAATTTAAGTGGTTTTTCAACTCCAATGTCAAGGTCGGTTCCCAAGACTAATGAGAAACATAATTTTCCAAAACGAGCCACTTCACATATTTTCTCTAAAAAAGAAAAAGAAAACATAGTTCAGAGGAACACAAATTTCTTAGCCCAACAAGACAATAAGAGAACTAACCAACGTGTGTCTATGTGTACAGGAGTAAATCACACTACCAATGTTAGCAGACCACAACTTAAGAGCACGAAATTGAAAGATAGGGTCTTGCCAAACAATAGTGAATTGAAGAATAAGTCGATCAATGTAGAAGAACATCATAGGAATTTTATATTTTCGAATAACAAAAAGTCTGTAACTGCGTGTAATGACAGTTTAAATGTTTTGACTTGGAATTTTAATTTTTTTATGTGTAACTTGCGGAAAATGTGTTTTAAATGATAATCATGATGCTTGTGTTCTTTCTTATATCAATGACATGAACTCTAGAACTAAGAAGCCTTTAGTAGTGCCTATTAGTGCTAGTGAACACAAACGAACATTAAATTCGTCTGTTGCAACACATCTTAAGATATTAGTTGCATCAGACTCCACTATTTGGAAATATAGAAGTAGAGCAAGCATGCTTTATGAGAATATTAACAAGACATGTCAATGGTGGTACATAAAACTAACTCCACCAGGATATAAATGGAAACCTAAGTCTACAAATGAAAATGTGAATACAAGTGTTATCATAAATTTAGATAATGCATCTAGGTTAACCAATATCTTGAACCCCACAAATACTATGGGATCCAATTTGTTCAATTCTACAATGTCTTCAAATTCTCTTGCAACTAATCAAAGTCATTATATTTGTCATCAACTCTGTGTGCTCAAGGCACACGATGGGGAATCTTAAGCTTCTTATTAATTTCGTAGAGAAATTTCTCGAAACAGTGCGATTTGGCAATGATCAATTTGCACTTATTCTGTGATATGGAGATTTGGTTCAAGGAAACGACACAATCAAGAGGGTATATTATGTGTAAGGCCTCAATCATAATCTTTTCTCATTTGGTCAGTTTTGTGATGCGAATTTGGAAGTAGCTTTACGAAAATCAACATATTTTGTTAGAGATCTTCAAGGAAACGATTTACTCATAGGTAGTCGTAGATCTAATCTCTATAAAATTAAATTACAAAAATCATCTTCTCCTACTCCAATATGTTTCATGGCCAAGGCGTCATCCAGTCAAGCATGGTTATGGCATCGTCGTCTCTAACATTTGAACTTCGACACCATCCTTGTGGTTGTTGATGACTACTCCAGATATATGTGGACTAATTTTCTGAGATCCAAAGACGAAACACCAAAATTTCTCATCAATTTCCCTAGAATGATTCAAAGAGGAATTCAGGCTCAAGTAAACAGTGTGAACTGATAAAGGAACGGAGTTTTTGAACAAGACTCTTCAAACCTATTTTTCAGAAGAAGGCATACATCACCAAACGTCAATTGCTCGAGTACCTAAATAGAACGGTGTTGTCGAAAGACATAACTATACTTTTGTTGAGGCTGCTCAAATAATGTTAAGCGCCGCTAACCTACTACTTTTCTTCTGGACTGAAGCAATCGCAACTGCATGTTTCACACAAAACCGTTCACTCATAATCCCTAGACATGAATAGACTCCGTATCACATCATCAACAATAGAAAACCAAATCTTAATAATCCACCCGTCTTCGGTTGCAAATGTTACATTGTAAGAGATGGTGAGAATTTAGATAAGATGAAAGAAAAAGGGAATGCTTGTATTTTTGTGGGCTATTCTACTTAGTCAAAAGGTTATAGAGTCTAACACAAGAGAACCAGAATGATCGTTGAAATAATTTATGTCAATTTTGACGAATGACAAGAAATGGCGTCAAATCATGACAACTCTGACCTCGGTCTACAACGCCTGACAACGTCATTTGAACATAACAATTAGGCCACGCACCTCAATGTCAAGATAATCTTCCTTGAGCCACTATATTAGATAATCAATCAATGTCATAATTAGATCTGTTGTTCGGTCCAATGATCGATGAATACTTCAAAGGAGATAATGAAGTTGTTTCTAAGTCTTCAGTTGTACCTGATCAAACCAATACAACTCTATCTACAACAACATCGGTTGCTGTAGATTCACCTCCTTTGAACATTTCAAACATAGCTGGTCCAACAACTCCAACTACATAAGTTCATACTAAAGAATGTAACAATATTCAAGCAGATGATGTAGTGTTTGATGCATATGAGTTTATCAATCCTTTTGCTACATGGGTAACAGAGGTTGGTGAATTATCATCACGTCGAATCGATCCATCAAACATGCAACAATTCTACCAAATACATCCTTCTGAATACCATTGGACTAAAGATCATCCTCTAGAACAAATACGTAAAAATCCTTCAAAGCCAGTTCAGACTAGAAGACAACTTGGTACTGATCAAAAAATGTATATGTTCGCACTTACCATCAGTAAAACCAAACCAAAGAACATCAAGGAAGCAATGGCTGATGTTAGAAACAAGAAAAGTGTTGGTTACACGGTTGTAGTTTACATTTAGTCAAAGTCTACGGATGAATATGTAATAACTTGTAAAATACCTCTTCCTTCCCTAGGTTAACCTAAAAGCTTCCCAAGCCCCTATAAATAAAGGCCTAAGGGAAGAGTAGAGGTTGGTGATTTCATTTTCTAACTTAGTCTAATCTTTCTTTCTTTCTATTTTTATCTCTGAAGTCAACCTATTCTCTCCTCTATCCCTCTCCTCTATCCCTCTCCTCTCCCACGTCTTTTTCCTCTCTCCCAAGTCTCTCTCTTTCTCTCTAATATAGTATGTTAATTGTGTGTTTTATGATATCTTACAATTGGTATCAATCACCATGGGATGATTAGTGGTATTTTTGTGTGTGTTTAAGCTTCATAGTTTTTGGTTTTTCTCTCTTTTGTGTTTCGCCTATATACACAAAAATGGGATGATGATTTCAAACTTTATGTATTTAAAAACCATAAAGATTTGATTTTTATGATTCTTTAGATTTGTTAGAGATAAGAAATATCAAAAAGGTTTAAACTTTACTTGTGTTTTAAGTGTATTAAGTGTCTTTTAGTGAAAAAGTGTGATTTTTGTCGGTTTCAGATTGAAAACTAACAAACTTGTGCAAACTATATCGGTTATACAGACTAACAACTCTACTTTTATCACACAAGTATACAAAAAAACATGCGAACCACGTTTCCCACGAAGGTGTTGTGGTTTCTATTATTCTTGGTGTTTTCAGCCGAACTATAACCAACCAAACATGGTTGTTCAGCCGAACCAAGACTCATCCAAACCATAAGGTTCAACCGAAACACAACCAGCCGAACCTAGTTAGATTCAGCCGAACCATCAGGTTAGCTAAACCATCAGGTCATCTGAACCACGAGGTTAGCCAAACCACCAGGTCTAGCCAAACTACCAAGTCTAACCGAACCACCAGGTTCAGCCGAACCAAAGGATAAAGCCAAACTTACAACCGAACCAACTAAACCTTAGCCGAACCAACAAACCCTAGGCAAACCTAAATCATTTTGAGCCCTAGTTGACCGAAACTAGGGTTTGACTATTTTTTAGGGTTTTTAGTAAGCAATTAATGTAAAGTTTTGAACTTTGGTAAATCTCAATTAATAAAGTTGTGATCTTTATTCCTGGCTCACTCAAAGACATAATCTTATTCACCAAAACAAAATCGAACAAACCACACATCACTTCCTTTTCATCGAAACGATCAGTAATATCATTTCATATAAAGAAAAAACAATCAACTCAACAATGGCTACTATGGCAGAGAATGTTATTACAGCAGGTACTGAAAACCAACCTCCTATGCACGAGAAAGGCATGTATGATAGTTAGAAGACTTGTATTTGGCTTTATATTAAAGGGAAGGATAATGGTTATATGTTAATTGATTGAATCAAAAATGGTCCTTTTCAACTCAAGGAGGAGATTAATATTCCAGCCAGTGATGCTGCTCCAGAGCAAAAACGTAAACAAGCATTGGTAGATCTTTCTCCTGAAGAAAAGCTAAGACTAAGTTGTGACGTCAAAGCTACTAACATCATTCTTCTCGGGTTACCATTCAACATATACACTCTTATCAACCATTATTAAACTACAAAATAAATATGGGATCGAGTCATGGAACTAATGGAAGGCACAGAGTTAACACTTCAAGAACGTGAGTCAAATCTATATGATGAATTTGATATATTTACGTCTGAGAAAGGAGAATCAATTCACTCGTACTATTGGAGATATGCTAAGTTGATCAATGATATGAATATCATCAAAATGACAATGATACCCATTCAAATATATACGAAGGGTGAAAGATCTTCACACTATCAACTTTGATCAGTTGTATGCTTTTCTTAAACACAATGAAAATGATGCTAAAGAAGTTCGATAAATGCAACAACGATACCCAGATCCACTTGCCTTAGTTTCCAACACCTAAAATCCACCTCCATCTTACAACAGTCAGAGATCATAGTATCGTGTGTAGGGGGAAATGGTTTTATGGATGCACGTGTCACAATTAACTTCCACTCACATCTGTGAAACACTTTCGATTATCGATGCACATGTGTAGGGGAAATAGTTTTATGGTGATGATCAAATACACAAAAACCTATTAATTTATGACGATTCTGAAGTCATAAGGTGGTTAGGTTAGGTATTAGTTCTATGATCCAACCTGAACTAAAGGGATCTACCCAAGG
>BQNB010209087.1:0-10361 GCA_026074375.1 Tanacetum coccineum
ACCAGCAGGAACTTTTACTCTACCAGTAGGAACTACATACCTACTAGTAGTAACTATCTATTACAATATTCCTAACAGTATCCTTTGTAACTCCGTACGGCGGATGGACCGAAGAGATCCATGTGTAGAAGTTCTAAGCATCTAGTCATTGAAACCATATTCTTAGATTTGTGACTAGCGTAAGCTTGTTTTCCCATTTTACAAGCATCACAGAAATTTTGATCGAACCTAAGTTTAGGTCAATTTTTAACTAGTTCCTTAGATGCTAACAATTTAATTAAACGCATTTTTGCATGACCTAATATCCTATGTCACAAAGTTGAGTTTTTGTCAATCGTTGTAAGACAAATTTTGGCTTTCATCTTATTCCCTAATTTCATCACATATAAGCCGCTTTTCCTAATACCTCTACCTATGACCTTTCCATCCTTAGTTATTTCACTATCATGCTTAGAAAATATTACCTTGCACTTATTATCACATATTTGACTAACACTTAACAAATTAAATCCTAAGTTATCTACATACTCAACATTTGCAATATTTAGTTAGTCATGAGAAATCTTACCTTTGCCAATGATGTTACCGTGTAGATTACTACCAAAAATTATGTTACCTCCATTATATGCTTTGTAAGTAGAGAAAAGCTTCTGGTTTCCTGTTATGTGCTTAGTTCATCCACTATCTTTGATTCACTTGTTGGGCTCCAAGTAAATTTTCAAGCATATCTCACTAGATGCTTGAGCCATGAGACACGTTTTGTCTTTGGGCTTTGATGTGCGGGTGATAGCAAACTGAAGTGTTACAACCCTCCTAGGTAGTGTACCTAACCGTTGTAGTGTAGTATAAGCAAGACTCGGGGGGTTATTATCGTTCTCTAGGGGAATAGTTTGGGTAGGCTTGAATTGTACGATTACTAAGGTCTAGAGGTTGAGAGAAGAGTATTTTTGTATTTTTATATTTTATGAAAGCAAGTAAAATCTCTGGTTTTAAGAGAGTTTTGATTAAACTAATTAACTACTCCGCAATTCTAAACTACTTGGAAGAAAAGTAAAGGTGCGATGGAAACTCTTTATGGTAAACCAAATGGGTTTTACCTAATCATCATCCTACTATCCTTATTCCCATAGGTCGTGGTCCTTATTTTCTATTACTCCGCCCTTGTAACGGAATGTGTAAAGTCTATCTAAATAATTAAACACATAACTCTGGAATCCCACCCAAATTGCAAAGTATATGAACACCATTCCGCGTGGGTATATATAACCTAAAGTGTGTTCCTTAGACGTCTTCGCTATGGAATTAAGAAGCTAGTTGCTAAGCCTCAACGCTCGTCATGGCTCAAACCCCCAAGTGAAGTCCATAATCTAGAAGGAGCGAGAACAACTAGAGAGAGATGATCTAAGAGAGAAACAGCGATTTTCTTTTGTAAAATGCGAATTCAACTGACTACTACCGTTTTACTTGCCTCTCTTCCAAAGTTGGAAGAGCAACATAAAATAGTACTTACAAATATAACCCCGATCACGCGGGTTCTCGTACTCGTAGTAAAGGATAAAAAGAAACGAACATAGCGGTCTGGTCGCGACAATATCTAGTACAACCAACGGCGGTTTCGGACTTGAATGAATCATTCCCATCATTAACAAGAAGTAATAATAAAAATAAACAAAAAGGTTTCAATGCAATCAATAAGAAAAACAACAAACTTATAAAGATCCGAGCCAAACATGTTTATTGAAAGCCGAAGAACACTTAATACACAAACACAATGCATAGACATACTGAAAAGATTAAAGAGATAAAGGAACATCACTTTGAAAGATTAAAGAGATAAAGGAACTTCACTTCAATAAAACTTGGAGTAATGATGAGTACAATAGGGTTAGAAACCCTAAAAATCGTCTAAGAACTACTGTTACTAAGTATAAAATTGTCCCCTAAAGTTTTCCACCACAAAACCTAAAAATAAAGTGATGTACATATAGGAAAATAATCGTGACATTGTCGCTTGTTAATCGTGACATCGTTAACCCGTGGAATCTTCTTTGGGCTTCTCAGAGTCGACTACTTTGACGTCGTCATAAAATTCTTGACGTCGTCCCTTTAATACTTTGACGTCGTCAAAAGAAATTGCGACGCCGTCTCTATAACATGTAAACCAATTCTTCATCGATCTTCGTGTAGAGTTGTATTCTTGTCTGTTTCTTCTTAAATTGAGTCCAAGTCATATGTATTTCCTCTAAATGCCTTCCAAATGCTTCTCTTCTCCAAGAGTTCAACAAACAATCTAGCCTTCTCTTCATCTATCAATTCTTCTTACTCTCTTGCTTGTAATCTTTCAGCCAATAACCTATCAGCATCCATCATTGCTTATGTGTTATGCCATGATTCAATTAAAGCTATGTTGGCTTCTTCTTCCTTTTGTCTTGAAAGCCTCTCTTCTTCTTCCAATGCAGCTTGTAATTGAGCTTGAAGATTTAGAGCAACCTCTTAATCATACATAATCTGATCCTTCTTTTTCTAAGGCTTCTCAGACTCGGTCATTTTTGCCTTGCCTTTATCTTGTGAAGGTTTTGATGCAGCTGGTGTTGTTGTAGTTGTTGTTTCACTTGGCTCTTAAATCATAACCCCTCTGACTTTGGGTTTTGCAGCTTTGATCTCTATTAAAGTCTGAGCCAGGGTCAATTCATCAATAGTTGTTGTTGTAGCAGTAGCAGCACTAACTTCAATAGTTGTTTTAGCACTTAGACCAACCTTGTACAATCTTCTAAGCTTGTGAGTTCTTGACTTTTGCTTCTTCTTAAGCTTCTTTACTCTTTTTTTTAAGCTATCAATCTCCAATGCCTGAGTGGTCTTTGAAGTCTCTAAATCAAGAACCTTCTTTTGTAAGGTGGTACAAAGTTCCATCAATTCATTTAGTTTAATACTGTCATCACCACTGAGTAGTGGATCATTGGAATGTGTAGGTACACTTTCCACATTTTCAGTCTCATCTGCCATAGGTTTTGTAGGACCACTAGGTTGAGAAACTTCAGTGTCCTTCCTTTGTTTCCTCCTAGGTTGTTTCTTTGGAGGTTATGATGTAGATGGTTGAGTAATAGTGGTGTGTGATGGGGATCAGTGGGATTAGCTAAACCTTCACCCATTTCTTCCTGAGCTTGAACCATTATTGTTTGAAATAAAGGTGTGATTGTTCCAGAAAAACCTTTTCCATCCCTCTTCATGTTAGTAAAAATCTTCTTTGTATGAGAGGGAGTAACAAAAATCTTTTTGTGATGTGACATATCCCCAACTTGTTTATTCACAAATACTTGTACGAATCTTGGATACATCATAAATTTAACCCCGTCTTCCAAGTTTTTCACCATATTATTAAAGATATACTTGGAAAAATTAATTTTTTTGTTTATGGCTAAACAGATTATTGCAGAGGCCATAGTGCTACTGAATTCGTTCCATGCAGTAGTCTGAGCACTTAGGCATTGTAAAATTGTATGAATCAAAAACTTCCATTGAGGAGAAAAGAAAGCTTTATAAAATGTAAGTTTCTGTGTAAGTTTTTCATACCCCATTCTTGTCAGTTCTTCAAAAATGGTAGCATTTGGCATACAATCAACACCATTTGCATCTTCCAGTTGAAGATCTCTCCTAATTGTGGATTTAGTTATGATCACATTCTTCTTATCCACTAGGGCTTGCAATTGTACTTCCCTATTAACCGTTTTTGCTTTGACAGTATCCCATAACTGTTTAATACATGAACAATAGACTGTAGGATTAACGGTTAAAGCATATTTGATAGGGTTTGCATTTAAAAAATCAACTATCTCCTCAAACCCTTCATTTTCAGTGGGTTTCGCCAAAAGCGCGACTAAATTTTAAGTATCAGCAAACTTTAGATCCAACATTGTGTTGGGTTTTGATGAAAAATGATGAAATTGAGTTAGGGTTTATGATTAAAGAGTATGTGAAAGATTAAAATCGATTGAATGAGTGATTGAAACCTTTAATCGAAGTATTTATGAAAATACCCTCAACAGCATTAACGTTCACCAACAGTTGTAAGTTTATGCCTAGCAGCATTAACTTGCAATTGGCAGTAGTAAGTAACCCAGCAGTAGTAACTCAGCGGTAGTAAGTTATGCTTAACAACATTAACTTTCACCAGCAGTTGTAAGTTTATGCTTAGCAGCATTAACTTTCACCAACAGTTTTAAGTTTATGCTTAGCAGCATTAACTTTCCCAAGCAGTAGTAAGTTTTATACCTAGCAGCATTAACTATGAATCACCAGCATTAACTTCAATTCCATTCTGAACAACTTTTCCATCATCAAATTAACATTTTAGCTCACAAAATATCTCTGTCTGTTTTTGATTTCTCTTATTTCTTTTTACTCATAATTCTCTCTGTCTGTTTTTTGATTTCTCTCAATTCTTTTAGCTCACAATTCTCTCTGTCTGTTTTTGATTTCTCTCAATTCTTTTTAGCACACAAATCTCTTTGTCTTTTTTTATTTTACACATCTCTCTTTCTATTTTTCAGCTCACTATTTCTCTCAATTCTTTTTCTTACCAATTCACTCTATCTGTTTTAATTTTCACACATCTCTCTTTCTATTTTTATGCTTACTTATTTCTCTCAGTTCTTTTTCTCACCAATTCACTCTATCTGTTTTTATTTAACACATCTCTCTTTCTGTTTTTATTCTTACTTATTTCGCTCAATTCCACAGTATTAATTATACTTAACAGTAGTAAGTATAACTAACAGTATTAACTCTGGAGTATTAAGTATAACTAGCAGCACTAATTATACTTAACAGCAGAAACTTGAAGTTACCAGCACTAACTCAAATTTCCATCCTTAGCATCTTTTGCATTCCATTCCAATCATCATTTGTATATAATCCGTTCCACATTAACATAATTAACCTCCCTTTAATCAATACTTCAGAGGTTAAGCATTTCAATACTTGCAATCAGATATTGAAATTTTCTAACATCAAATGCTTTTGTGAGCAAATCTGTAACATTTTGATCTGTGTGAATCTTGATCATCTGAATAAGCTTCTTCTCATTAGAATCTCTGATAAAGTGATGCCTAAGCTCAATGTGCTTTGTGTTTGAGTGAAAAACAGGGTTCTTCACTATGCAAATAGTACTCTTATTATCAATATGAATCTTAGTCTGCATAAAGTTATATCCATAATCCAGCAATTGATTTTGAATCCAAAGCACTTGTCCATAGCAATTGGAAGCAACTATATACTCAGCTTCAGTTGTTGAATTAGAAACTACATTATGCTTCTTATATTGCCATGAAATTAATCTACATCTAGGAATTGATGACCTCTCCTATTATGACCTATCTAAGCTTGCTCCTGCCATAGTCACTATCAGTGATTTGCCTTACCACATCAAAAGGGAATCCTTGGGATACTAAGGCGCCCATTTTAGGTGACCTTTAAGTATCTAAAGATCCTTTTCATAGCATAAAGATGTGAAACTTTTAGATTGGACTGGAATCTGCACAATCACATACTGCAAACATAATATTCAGCGCCTTGAGGAAGTTAGATACATCAATGATCCAATCATGGATCTATACAAGTGTTAATCTACATCTTTGAGCAAAGCTTTTGTGTTTCCATATGTTGTGCTTGATGTCTTGACATCAGAAAAAAAACCAAAATATCTTCAAAATCTCAGTCACGAACTTGGCTTGACTGATAAATACCCCATCCTTCTTTTGCTTTACTTGCAGTCCTAAGAATAATGTGAGTTCACCCATATAACTCATTTGAAACTTCTTATGCATCATCTTCTCAAACTTTGTCAAATAATGACTTCTTTGTAGAGCCAAATATGATATCATCTACATAGACTTGAACTAACAGAATATCACCTTTGTCCTTTCTGAACAAATAGTTGACAAGGGTTCATACCAAGCTTTGGGAGCTTGATCCAGTCCATAAAGTGCCTTTTCTACTGTATACTCTTTCATGAGTCTAGAATTTCAAATCCCTGGTCGTTACAAACAAAAGACTTCCTATCATTCTTACCATAAAGAAAAGCACTCTTGACATCCATCTGGTACACCACAAAGTCTTTAAATAAGGCATAGGATAAGAATAGCCAAATTGCTTAAATTCTAGCAACAGGAGCAAAAACCTCATCATAATTAATTCCTTCTTCTTGTGTGTACCCTTGTGCAACCAATCTTGCTTTATTTTTAATCACAATTCCTCTTTCATCCTTTTTATTCCCGAAGACCCATTTAGTGCCAATAGCCTTTTTTCCATTTGGTAAATCCACTAAATTCCAAACTTATTATAGCTTGAATTGTAGAGGTTCTTTCTGCATAGCCTCTATCCAGCTTGGAATCCTTAATGCATGAATTACGTTTTTGGGTTCTTCTTGTGATAAAAAGTAACAAACAAGCAATTTTGAAAGTCTTTATGGTTTATTCTTTGCTGAACAGAACTAAACAAACCATGTTCTTCCAAATTCTTTATCATTCTTCTTGTTTGAGGTGCTGAATTTAAGTCTCTAATAATTTGTTTAACTGGATGATCTTTGTGTATTCTTGTAGTTGGAATAGAATGGGACAGGCCTAAATTCATCTAGAATTGTTCATGTCCAGCCTCTACACCAACATCATCACATCTTTAGTAGATAATAACTCCAAATTAGGATATTGGATCATCAGCACAGTCCATAAGACTATATCTCATCAACATCATTACCTTTATGCTATAGCATTAACAGTTGGACTAACAATATTAATATTGTTAGTGCTGTTAACACTTACATCATTTTCTTGATTAATTCTTGACTCCTCTGTACTTAGAATCTCACTATCTTTCCCTAGATCTTTAGCATCCTTCTTTTCCTCCTCCACTGATGGTTTGAATCCAGCATCAGGAGAACCCTTTGAATTCTAAGATAATAGTGGATCAGTAGTCCACATTGGTAGCAGAATGTAGTCTTTGCCAGGTATTGTCTCCATTCTATCTTTACCTGCATCATCACATGCTTTTGTACTTGTATTACCATTAGATTGATTCCCTACAACAACTGGCTTATAGTTCATTGACTTTGTTAGTGCATCAATATCAAAAAGCCAATTTCGTCTACTTTCTGCAATATTAGGTGTATTCTCACTAAACTGAACATGTAGGTTCTCTTCAACTATCCTAGTTCTACTGTGAATACTCTAAATGGCTTTGCTATTTGTAGAGTACCCTAAATAAAGAACACTCATCAGCCCTTTCCAGTTAAATTTACCTAGGTGATCTATGTATTAAAGATTTTAACAGGACACCAAAATGATCTCAAGAAGATTAGGGCATGTTTTTCTACCTAAAAAAGTTCATAAGGGTCCCTTGTTAGAGCTTGATAACTAACACTCTATTTAGACATAACAAACAATATTAACTACTTCAGTCCAGAAAGTTGTTGGCAATTTTTAAATCAGATAGCAAGTCCTAGCAGCCTTTATTAATGACTATTCTCCTTTCAGCTACTCATTTTTTGTGAGTGCCTTAGCAACATTAAATTCCCTTTTAATACCCCTTCATTTTGCAGAACTGGGTTCATGACCTTATCCTTGAATTCAGTCCATTGTTCACATCTAATCACTTTCACCTAAGGTACTATTAGATTTTTGTATGCCTGTTATGATGTTTTAAGGATTTTACTAGTTCATCCTTACTGCTAAAAAGAAAAACCAACTAAACCCTACTAAAATCCTCTGTGACAACTAGGCAGTACATCTTTTCTTAAACCACTTATCAAAGGTTGGACCAAATAAATCCATGTACAACATTTGTAATGGTTGGCTGATTGAACTGGCTGTTTTGGTCTTACAAGAAGCTCTGTGTTGCTTTCCCTTCTAACAAGCAACACAAGTTTGATTAATTTCAAAAAGTTTTGAAGGCAAACCTCTTTACAAGTTCCCCTTAACGGTTTCTTCATGGTTTTGAAATTTACATGTCCAAACTCTTATGCCAACATAATAGAATCATTGGTGTGGCTTTTTGCAAAGAGACAAGTGAGACCTCCTTGACGGATTCAACATTCTTTTAAGTCAACACTGGTACATGTTATCCTTTCTAGCGAACTTAAGTAAAACAATGACTTTCATCATTAACTTAAAGTCCTAGAACAGAACAACACCAACCAGTATCAGTAAAAAGAACACTATTCTTCTTGTCACACATTTGTGAGACACTGAAGAGGTTAAACTTTAGTTCCTTTACAAAATACACATCTTCAAAATCTAATTTACTAGTTCTTATTTTACATTTCCCAGTAATTTTCCATCCTTTGGAATTACCTCCAAAGGCAACAAATCCTCCATCAATTTCTTCATAATCTGTAAGATAGGATATGTTTCCTGTCATATGCCTAGAGCATCCACTGTCAATTACTTTTTTATCCTTCAAATCTTAATGTGGATTGCCCTGCACATAATGGAAGGAAAATTAGTTTCTTTTGGGGACCCAAGCCATTACAGACTTAGATCTGCCTTGTGCATCAATATAGTCAAATCTTTTAAAGGACATTGATGCACCATTATTTCTGGAGACATGGTTTAAAACTTTGTGCTTTGGTCTCCAAACCCAACATGCTGAGGCCTTAATAGCATTTCCCTTGTTTCCTTTAACAGCACTAATAACTGCTTTTGGCCTAGTAGTATTAACTCTTGTTCCCTTAACAGTATTAACCTTTTTAGTGAAATTATTGTTATTAGCTGCTGTTATTTTGTTAAAAGGCCTTCTAGCAGTTGAATATGCATTATTAATAATATTTTTCATAGGTCCTGCATTATTTACTGTTGTTCTTGATTGAACAGTATTAACTAGTCTAGCAGTATTAACTGAAATTGGGCCAGACCTAGTTAAGACTGTTCTTGGAACCATGTTCCTTTTTGAACTAGGGTGAGGTTAATTTAGAGAATTGTGTTTAGTTTACCCTTGAATCATTGGTCCCATAACTGGTTTTGCAAACCTTTGATTATTATACCAGTTATTGCAATTATTCTTCAAATGATCAAAACTACCACAACATTGACATGACAAGCTTTGTTGAACATCTCAAAATTACTCCCTAAATTTTTGAGACATCTGTTTGTTAAAGTTTCTCTATAGTTTCCCCTAGGACTTCTAGATGGACTGAAATATGGACTGTATGTGTCTTGCCTAATTTGCTCAATAGGTTTCCTATCAGTTTTAGGTTTAACAAACTCAATTTTAGTAAAATCAGGCCTAACTGTTTGAAATTTAGGCCCATCTTCTTCCTCACTTTCAGAACACATAATCTAAATTGGGCACATTGTTCTTTCCTAGCAGTCTTAGGTTCATTAGTCTCAACAATAAGCTTTTTTACTACAGACTCACTAACAGACTCATTCACATCAACAAAATCATCTAGACTAGGATAAGAATAAAAATGATTTCTACAAAAATTAGAAAATACAAATAGGGGTCGGTCTAAACATTGATCTTAAATTCGGGTTGTTAAAATTATCTGTCTGTTTAGAAGTTTACTTAGTTTTTTTAATGAATTTTAAAATTTTTGTATTGTAAGTTGAACCTCATCTTTTTCTTTTGTAGCCAACTCTAATTTCCTTTTAAGCTCTGTAATATCTAAATCTCTTAAATACATTTCATGTTTTAAGAGTTTTATATCTTCCTCATACGCAGACTCATTTTTCTTAAAGACTAACAGTCTAGTTTCTACAGATTCTAAACCAGTTTTATAAGAGACAACACTTATCCTAGCTATTCTTAAGTCTTTAACTAATTGTTCATTTTGTTCTTTTAGATTTTTTACACATTTTTAAAAAGATGAACAACAATTTGAGTCATTAGATACCTCAGAGTTTGTAGAAGAACTTGAACTTGTTGAAGAATAAGCCATGAGAGCAAAAATGATTAGACCTTCTTTTCCTTGGTCACTCCAATCATAGCCAAAGCCATCACACTGAGACACCAAGGCATTTGAAGTAGTTTCCTTAACTGGCACAGTCCTTCTGGTAGGCTCTCTGTTCCTGCTGTCTTGATTCTTGGGTGCCCTACACTCCCTTGCAAAGTGTCCTCTCTTGTGGCAGTTGAAACACTCCACCTTGATGTGACAACCGTGACTTGGGCAGGTTAGTCAAACCGTTAGTATTGACTTATGTGCCTGTTGCAATGTATAGTTTATGTGTTTGTGTGTGTTTATATATGTTTATGTGGGGTTGGTAATCAATCTATTGAGTTTGATCATCTCAATGAGATTGGATTGATGGTGAGATTGGTTGAGTTCATTTCGTTCACTTTTGAGTGACAAGGAAATGATTTATGAGATTTGA
>BQNB010209088.1:0-10361 GCA_026074375.1 Tanacetum coccineum
CCTAATTTCTTCACAGGGTACGTAAAATGACATTCCGAACAACTTTTATGTTTCGGCCAAAGGCCAAAACGGACCAAAAATGACCAAAATACCCTTTTAATTTTCTGCGCAGTTTTAATATATAATTTATATATATAATTTTCCCAACTTCTTTTGGCCGTAAAAACTTCGTTATTAGGAGTTACAGTACGATCCACCTATCAAAACATTCATAAGGACGAGACCTAACATATTCTTAAGCGAAAAATATACTTTTTACGACACCCAAATGTGGGGCGAAACTTTCTGCTCGAATTTTCCCATTTGAAAATCCATTAAGACGTCATTTTTGCTTCACAGCAACTTCATAGATACTCTTAACTAACCTATCTTTGTCATCTAAACTAGTTTCAATTATCCAAACACTTTAATCACCTAATCTAACACATGCATGTGTGGATCCATAACATGCAACATCAAAAACACAAGATCAAATAAAAATAAAATTAATAGTAGCTTAAAAATACTTACAATAGGTCGGAAAAGCAAGATCTAAACTTGGCACACACTCCTTCTTGGTTTCCTTTGCTAGCCGAACCCAACAAACACCCTTTTTGATCAAACCTTCACTTTTTATAAACCCAAATCTTGCAATAACCCAAATGTAATGATCTTTGATGATCAAACTTAACCCAAAACTTCAATCAACTTAGAAAAATCAAGATCTTCAAAAATATTCTTGCATTATCATTTTTGTTTGTGAAAATGATCAAAGATGGATATCAAAACAATGTAGTGGTGATTAAAATAGCTAGATTAATTTTGTGATATGATTTTGTGTGGATTGGGTGTTCGATGAGGCTAAGGACAAGAGGGGAGAAGAGAAAGATTTTCTAGCTAAATGATCTAGTGTGTGTTTTGAATCAAAGGTGAAGGGGTTATAAGGGTGGTCAAAATAAGTCAAAGTGACTAGTAAACTTCCATTTAAAAAAAAGGTGTGCTTGTTGTGGGCTTGGGGTAGCCGGCTATGGGGCTTGTCCTCATGGTCATGGCTATATTTTTTTTGAAATTCTTATTACATGATTTTTGTGTTTAAAATCTTTACCTATATGTTTAAAACTTGAAAAATTAATGTTTTTGACTCGGTTTCGGGTAAACGCGGGAGTAAGGGTCGAAAAATAATAAAATACAATAATAAAGCTTTCGGAGCATAAATATGAGATTTCCAAATCTATAAATCGCTTAACGGATAAAAATCCTAAGAACGGCTTGCAACTTAACCAACAACGATGCTTTTGCCAAATAGGCTGAAAACGAGAATAATAATTCACATTATAGGTCGAGATTAATTCACGACGCGGGATAAGAAGTACCGGCCTGAACTACGAACTGTTACAACATCTAAAGCTTTTTATGTCGCTTTTGCCATTCTTGTCATCTTTACTCCTTTGGAATGACTTTCTTCCATCGCGTGGTTGTCTTACAAATCTTTCTTGTATTTTGAAAATTTTCTTGAAGTCACTCACGGCCATGGCGTATTCTTTGTCTTCACTATCGGAGGTCAAACTATCTTCATCACTAGATTCCTTTTTAGCCTTCAAGGCAAGAGATCTACTTTGTTCTCTTTTGCCTTTGACCATTTCAGAATTTTTCTTTATTATCACTTCAAAAACTTTCAAATTTCCAATAAGTTCGTCAAGTGATAGTGATGTCAAATCCTTCGACTCTACAATAGCCGTAACTTTTGCGCGCCATTTAGGATGAAGTGCCCTAAGAAATTTCCTAACATAGTTTTTTCTAGAAAAACCTTCATCAAGTGCTTTTAGACTAGTAATAATAGTGTTAAATCTAGCAAATCCATTATCTGTTAGAAATAAAAAAATAATCTACTTGTAGCACTGTTATAAAGTGCAGGGACTAAATATGTTAAGTTAGAAAAGTTTAATAAAGATAGTTAACCAAGGGGTATAAATAAGTATTTATGCCATGGTTAAGTGTAACAACTTCATTAAATCAAAAGGCAAGTTAAGAAATTCTCTCTCTAATCACACACACTATTACACCTTCATTTACACACACTATATTCATCAATCAAGATCATATGCTTAATATGTGGTATCAGAGCCAATGATTGCGGATTAGTCTTATTTTTATGTTGTTTGTGATTTAGAGATCGAGTTTTTCTGCTTATTGAGCTTATTTACGTGCTTATTTTCTGCTTATTCGGTCAGATTTGCTTATTTTTATGCTTATTCTGTTAGCTTATTCGTATGCTTATCTGATTGAAACTGCTTAATTTGAGTGCTTATGTTGTCCAGTTTCTGCTAATTGCTTTTCCTAATAGCTTATTGCTTAATCAAAAGCTTATTCGTTATGATTCAACTACTAAATCTGTTTTTAATCTGTTTTTAAATCTGTTTCTGTGCTTATCAGACTGCTTATCTGCTTCTTTGTTTCAGTATGCTTATTCTGATTGCTAAATTCTTTTTTAGCTTAATCTATGCTTATTCAGTTGAATTTTAAAAAAAAGTGCTTATTCAGACTGCAAATTGCTTTTTCAAATTTAGAAAGCTTGTCAGTTGGTTAATCTACTTATTTCGTGTGCTTATCAGGTCTAAACTGCTTATTTTAAATCTGCTGATTTTCGTGCTTATATTGGTGCTTATTTGCTTATTTTTTATTATTAAAAAAAACGTAATTTTTCTAGATCTAGCAGATCTGTAACAAAATTGTAACTGATTTGACCAAGTTTGACTTTTTGGTCAAAAAGTCAAAGACGCATTTTTGGTAACCGTTTTTGTATAAGGCGAATTAACAAGAATCACAAGGCGAACTAACAAGAATCACAAGGCGAATTAACAAGAATTACAAGGCGAACTAACAAGAATCCGAAGGCGAATTAACAACATATCAAAAGGCGAATTAACAACGTATCAGAAGGCGAAATGTTTGGAACGCGATTTGTCAATCTCATAAGAAACCGGATTAGCAACATTAGAAGGAACCGAATTAACACAAATACAAAGCAAAACTATACATCTTTTTTAACTCAGATCTAAAACAGAAAATAAAAAAATAAAAAAATAAAAAAAATGAAGAAGAATAGGATAACATCAAGAACTAAACTCCATCATACATCTCAGATCTTACATCGAATCTAAAACAGAAAACTAGAAAAGATCTGAGATTTAATTCGTTTTCATGTGGTGCAATAGAATTCAAGATCTTTAAAAAGATCAAACACACGATAGAACATC
The DNA here is from genome assembly GCA_026074375.1 of Tanacetum coccineum. Taxonomy (NCBI): domain Eukaryota; kingdom Viridiplantae; phylum Streptophyta; class Magnoliopsida; order Asterales; family Asteraceae; genus Tanacetum; species Tanacetum coccineum. The sequence goes on from BQNB010209088.1 coordinate 3,237, forward strand.
TCATCATAGATCTAAACACATCCCCATCCTCCTCATCAAACAAACAAGATCCACAATATCTTAAATCAATACAGCAACATCGCAAAGCATAACATCAATGATCTCAGTTCATGTTTGTCATCAAAAGAAAACAACTTCTAGCAGCTTAACAAACACATTCATCACAGATCTTGAATAAAAACATCACTAGAAAAGATCTCTGGTTCTAAGGTTCCAAATGAACAATCTTTTCAAATCTTGAACCAATATTTGATACCCATCATGGATCTATATACAGTAAAAGCTAACTCTTGTCAGATTTGTTTTGAAGCAAGGCTTCTTTTAACTTTTCAAAAATAAAAAGAAAGATCAAAACAATAGTGTTTCAATCTTACTTTCTTTCGGTGCTTACAAGAAACGAGAACAAAAAACAAAAATAAAAACCTACCTTAGTGTCAACGTATATAGAAGAAAAAAATAAAGCAGAGAAGGTATTGTCTTCATTTAATACAAAGGAGTTGTATATGGTTTGTATTTCGTGGGTGAAAGAGAGAAATTATCAAAAAGTATTTTATTGTTGGAAGAGATAAGAAATAATTGGTCTATGTGTTTTGTGAATGAGAAAAAGTAAGGCGTGTTTATATCTCTAGGGTTTGATCAATGAGTGGTGTTATATAGTGACTATTTTAGAGTTAGGATAATTGGATTTGGGTCAGTGTTTATATATCGAATTTGTTAGTGGTTGTTGGGCTTAAATTTTTTTATCATATAAACAAACATGGACTGACGTGATTTTAACAAAAGAGGGTTGGGTTTATATTTAATATTGAGTGTTTTGGATCAAACAATGTATATTTTTGTTGTGTGTCATTCGAAAATAGCTAGACAAATGTTTGGGCTAGATAATGGATCCGAGTTTTGATATAATTTGAGCTGAATTTTGTAGTTAAAGTGATACGTGAATAACATTTGTTTGAGTCTAAAATCGTGGTTACTACTAGTAATTTTTTTCATAACGTCAAAAAGAGACGTGTGTATGGGTTGAATTTTTGGGATTATTTTTTGTCTACGTTTTTAATTGAGCTTAAATAATTTTTTTAGTAGAAACATTTTTAGTAGTAGTGTTGTTCATAATAATAATAAAATAAAAAAAATTGTTAAAATTTTATGTTAGAATTTTTTTAGTAATAATTTTTTTAGTCTACGGATTTTTTTTTGAGAATTAAATAGTTTTAGTTTACGACTTTAGTTTTTTTTTATAAAAAAAGGGACTTAAGGTTTAAATTTTAGGTATAATTTTTAGTCTACGATTTTATTGAGCGCGTTTATCGGGTTAGTCATTGAATTTTTTTTTGTGAATTTTAGAAACAAGTTGGGTGAGTCAGAGTTAATTAATCGAGTGTATCAGATTCGTTCATCATGTATATGAGTAGTTGGGATAAGTTGAGTCTCGAATCGTAAAATGAAAAGTGTGAAAAATCTTGAAAAAGAAAACGAAAAAAATATGATCACTTTTTTTTGCCTTTCCGATAATGACAGACAATAATACTAAAAAGATCAAAGAACAAGAGATTCACTGACAACGGATGAGTTGGACAATTAGTACTGAATAACATTGTTTAGGATTCAACAAACTACAATTTCAGAGCTAAATCGTGTCTACGAAAAAAGGATTCTGAAAATAAACATCTTAACCTTTACCCTTTTTGAGTCTGAATATTCAAATTAAAGTCAATTTTGACAATTTTGAATTTTATGTCAGTTTATTCATATTATTTGTACCGTGTTGACGGTGGTAAAATTTATGTGAAAGTGAGACTGAGGTTTATTGTGATTAATAATCCCTTTTGGAAGGAATTAAATGTGTTATGTGTAAACCGGTGGTTTGACCCGTTAATTTTGAGAAATTGCCGAAAACTATGCCCGACACGTTCGTTAATTATCCAAATGAAGTATTAGTGTAAAAGTAAAAATGTCTTGTAAAAACACTATGTTAATGAAAATAATTTATAAAGTGAAAAACAATGCTAATAAACTTTGGGTAAATTTTACGGTTGAGTTTTACGATATTTAAGTGATCCCGACACGAAAAGAAAGGCCGAGGCCACCTTGGATCCCTTGACCGGTTATGGGTAAGAGTATGGGACAATAAGGCTTAATTTTAGCTAATGTGTCCCAAGGTGTACACTTATATTCCATTACTAGGAAACATTTCTCATAAACCTTATCATTTCGAAAAAAAAACCAAACACAAGAAAACACTAAACACATTTGGTGTGTGCTCTCATCCACGCAGAACCCCGACACAAACACTCACTCTATAATTTTTGAACTTTGGATCAAGAAAAACATGAAGACATAAATATTTGGTTGATTCTAGTTTTGATTATCCATTAAAACAACGTTGGGTTGACCGGTTCGTGACGAAAATCTACAAATTTAAAATTTTTTCTTGTAAAGTATTTCAAATTTAAATTACGTTTTTTCCTTTTTGTTTTATTTTATATGGCATAGATGTTAGTTTACAAGTAATCGTTGTGAAAAAATATTAATTTTTAAAAGCGAAACGGGTGAAAAAAAGGGGTGTTTGGTTCGTGTGAAATAAAAAAGGAAAAAGAAGGTTTTTGTAGTTTTGATGTTGTGGTCATGATGGTTGAATAATATATGATGCTAGAATGCTTATTTTTTATAGTAGCTTGTAGGCTTATTCAGGCTTCATTTTTAAGCAATTTCTTGCATATTTGGGCTATGAAACCCACGAACACACTTCCAAAATCCCTAGAAGTGATATGATAATATTGTTTGTTATGGCGTATGTTTGTAAAACTATTTTTAGGCTTTAAGGAATTAACCAAGATGTGATACTGTAGCATATTAGCTTATTTTCAAGCATAATATACGAATTATTCGGAGTTTATTGGACTCACAGCCCAATAATGTCTATTTGAGATCGCGCTTAATGGGAGGGCTTATTGTGGTCCGGATTATTTTTACATATAAGTATATACTTATATATGTAAACGGACTTTGGTTTTGGACTTGAATTATACTTTGGACTTATAAATGTCCTAATGGACCCTTGTTGGGCCTTGAGGCCCAATAAGCGATATTTAGTAGTTATGAGATTTTTGACGGACTTTTAAAAGTGGAAATGTATTTACGAAGTGATGTTGAATGATATTTTGGAGAAAAAGTGTTGGTAAGCGTTAAAGATTGAGATTTTAGAATTTTGTCGAAAAGTGTCGAATTTGTGAAAATTGATGAAAATAAGGTTTGAAACCTTGGAAAACGTTGTGTAAACGTACGGGTCATGTCGAAATTTCGTAAAAAGTTTATACTTAGAAATTTTCCTAAAAACATGATTTTTGATTTTTAAATAATAAAATATTATTTAATTATTTTATTTATTTAATAAATTCACTAAAAGACGAAAAATATAATTTTTCTCGAAACTTCTCTAATGTGTTTATTATGAGTAAACGTTTCATTTTCAACCGTATAATGATTATTTTGAAGTGTCTAAGGTTACCGAATGGACTTGTCGAGATATATTTATAATTAATAATTATAAATATTTATTATATTACTTATCTATTTACGCTAAATAGTATAAGTATGTATTATCGAGGAATGATATTGATATGATTGTGGAGCTTAATTCGTCCACCATCACACCCATAAATTGTTTATGAGTAATGACACCGTATAAACCTAGCATCAAACGTGAAGATTGTTTTGGAATTGGATTGTGTGTGGGCGTCGTTGCGTTTGCTTGTGTGAGTGAGATTGGGTAGCTAAAGACTTGCTTGTGATGAGTTCTCGTAGCCCCACTTTTTACTGTTTTTCCGTTGAGGGAAAATGATACTCAAATATGTTTTGAAATGTTTTGAATTAATCTGTGCGAAATATGGTTTTGGGTTTTTGGGACAAGATATGTGCTTATGACTTCCATGTGAATATTATGTGATGTTATGATTGATTGGAAGCGGATCGGTAGCCTACCCAGATTTTTGTGTGATTATTGGAACGGATAAATGAGGGTACGCCTACCACAGGTTTTGTGTGAGGACCTTCCTTAATTTAGTGCTCCAGCTGGTATAGTGCCCTTTAGTGCGTAAAGTACATATGGTTAATGATTTAGCAGTTGATATTAAGGTGTATGCATATATTCACTGTCATATAGCACTATTGTCCACTATTGAAATATTGGCATAGTATTTTGGGTTTTTAAAGCAAAACTACAGCTCAACAACATTATGGTTTAACGTTTTTGATATCATGTTTCACAAGCGAAGTGAAAGAAATAGAAGTTTGGTGATTGATCGCAGACTTAAAGTATCCCGTGTGAAATTTACATTTTGAAGTCTTGCTTGCTTGTTGGATTGATTTAGTTTCGGAATGTTTTTGAATAAGCTTGGATTATGGTTCCCTTGAGGGCATTGGAAATAATATAAGAAGATTGGTTGGAATTTAGTCGCGATTTGATGGACATCACTTGAGTTTGTTCAAGATTGAGGTCTTCAATAGCACTTGAGTTTATCATTGTAGTTTTTCTCTATTTTGTATCTTTTTAGTATTGAACATTATGTTGCATTCCCCTAAACGAAAACTCACCGAGTTTCCACCATTGTGTCCGGGGTGTGACAGATTTGGTAACAGAGCCAAGTTTATAGAGAACTAGGTGGATTGGCCAGACTATAACCATAAGATCCGACGTCTATTGCGTAAGGATCTATGTGGTGCGGTGTTTCCGCTTCTGTGTGCCTTTCTCTTGCGGCATGGTGCCTTACGTAATTCAGGCCATTGAATGGGTAGTGCTATCAATATTGGATACGAATGGAAAGGATGGCAAGAATAAGTAACGTGGCAACGTAGTTATAAGCATATCACAACTCGCTTATACTTGATAATGTTGTTCAAACAAATCGATGTTGACACCGTAAGGTGAAGTTACATGTATATCTGGTTATATATAGTAAGATATTCTATATATATGTGTGAGTCTTCCCACTTACCTAACATTGCCTATGTTCTCCCTCGTATAGATAATGCCGCCAAGGATGAGGACCCGTAGTGCTGGCCGGCCTGCTGCCGAATCACTAGAGTGGGGGAAAACGTGTGCACGAGTTGTAGAGTGGGAGGGGTAGAAGACCTAGGGAAGGTAATGATGAGCGTGTTGAGGATTTGAATGGTCAAGGAAATGACCAGGGTTTGGGAGCTAATGGAGGTGTAGAGGGAGTCAATGAGAATGTAGAGGGAGCTAATGGGGGTGCACCTGACTTCTCGACGATCATTACCCAGCAATTGCAGAACCTCTTACCTGCCATGCTAGCTCAGGTTAGTAACCGAGGAAATATTGGAAATCAAAATGGTAATGTGGTTAATGAGAACGAGGGAGAACGTGGGGAATCTATTAGTAAATGGCAACCGGGTAGGTTGTTCATATAAGGAGTTCTTAGCTTGTAACCCTAAGGAATATGTATAGAAAGGGAGTGTGAAGTTCTTATTCGTTGGATCGAGAATATGGAGAACGTACAGGATATGAGTGGTTGTAGTAATGACCAAAAAGTGAAATATATTGATGGTTCATTTGTGGGTAAGGCTTTAACATGGTGGAACTCTCAGATCCGCACGCTAAGCCGAGAAGTTTCCGTTAGTATGTCATGGAATAACTTTATGTTTATGATGATACAAGAGTTTTGTCCTAGTCATGAGATGTAAAAGTTAGAATCTAAGTTGTGAAATCACGCCATGGTCGGGGCTGGCCGTGCTGCGTATACTGATAGGTTTCATGAATTTGCGAGGTTAGTTCCTCACTTGGTAACTCCTGAGAGTAAGATGATTGAAAGGTATGTGTATGGCCTTGCTCTACAAATTCGTGGGATGGTGGCAGCAACGGAGCCCAAAGACTATCAGAAGGCGGTGCACAGATTTCTTGTGTGCACTGGACCGATGAGGCTGTGAGAAATGATCAATTAAGAAAGTTGAGAAAAGAGGAAATGTGGGGGAAACTAGAAAGGATAAGAATGGTAGAGATGATAATAAGAGGACTAGGACTGGGAATGTTTTTGCTACTACTGTAAACCCTATAGGAAGAGAGAATATGGGTACTTGGTCCAAGTGTACCACCTACAACTCCTACCATGCACCCGGAGGGCCTTGTCGCACAAGCTTCAACTATAACCGCCCGGGTCATTTGGCAAAGGATTGTAGAGGTGTGCCGAGTGTTGGATCGTTTTACTGAATAGATCTTAACCTTCAGCTTGCAAAGAGTTTGCTCCTTTAGATAATTCTAAAGCAACAATAATGAAACACTGAGTAAACACTATTGATTATGCAGAATCTAATCAATAATGCTAAGAAGAACAATATTAAATATCACAAAAGAACTTTTATATTAAACCTTGAATCTGCTTAGGTTACAGATTATATGCTATGATTACTATTTGATCTCTATGCTAATAATATGGATACTTTTCTTTTCCATTTTACCAAGCCTCCGGATCATTGTTCAAAGGGTGAATCTATACTAACAGGCTTTACAAAACGCGTATAAAGATCATGCATATCCTTTCCTAAGATATCTCATGCATATCTCATAAACGGTACTAACTATTTTATACTAACGGTACTAACTATCTGACCAGTACTAACTATTTTGTACTGTCAGTATAAATTACAACTAGCGGTGAATATGCCTAGGTTACAGATTACAAGCTATGATTACTATTCGATCTCTATGATCTGTGTAGAACTATATCTACTAACTATGCTTAGGGTTCCTTTTATAGACTAAGGAAACCCTAATGGGCTTTACAAAAAGCGTATAAAGATAATGCATATCCTTTCCTAAGATATCTCATGCATATCTTTAACTCTAACTAACTTCTGCGTAAGCAGACTTAACTATTACATAAGCAGTATTAACTATTTAACACTACCAATACTAACTATGATAATTCTTCTACCAATACTAACTAAGTAACTAGCTGAACTAACTACAATACACTAACATAATTAAGTCTGTTATACAAAATTCCTAACAATCCTCCCCTAAACTTGAATTTCACTTGTGAACTTTAAGTTTCTTCAGTTGTCTTCATTTTAGGCTTCTGAGAATTTGTATTCAAGCATTTTCTTTACATC
>BQNB010209089.1:0-10361 GCA_026074375.1 Tanacetum coccineum
GGGAGTAATTATCCCTATCCGAGTAAGTAGCGCTTACTAGATTCGGAGGTCCCGAACAAACGGATATATACCATGTCGGAATGTCAATAGGTGATCTTGGTCGGATACCTTTAGGGAATGGAATACTATTTGGCATATAAAATGCTTCTTTTTAAATTAAGCTTCGGTGTCATGAGCTTTGTGCAACAGTAAATACATTCTTTTTATGTGAAGTTGTATCTGTTGTAACTGTCACGTGTGTACTATGAACTTGTGGTCGACTTTTAATACTGAATTCAAACCTATGAATTCGCTCAAATTTATGTTGACCATTTTAGCATGTTTTTCTCAGGTGCTTAGCTGTGGATGTCTTTGATTGCTATTTGGTGTCGCTATGCATTGGGCCGATTTTCAAGAAACGCTATTATCTAATGTTTAAACATCGTTGTCTTTAAAAACTTTTAACCGCTTTCGCATATTATCTTTAAACCTATGTAAAACTTTATCTATTTTAATTAATGCAACGATGTTGGATTTTCAAACATACCCTTAGAGGTCATTCTTTATATCTTATGTAATGTGTATTATGACGTCACGTCTCCGGACACGTGTATTCCGTCCAGGCCCCGTTTGGGGGTGTTACAAGTACCGCCTAAGTCTTAAGAATGATATGCCGCCTCGAGAAAAGTAATCATTGCACTAAGTAAACAAACCAACATTCTGATTGGCATAATAATGGTTAATACAGTTTTCTTATATTTGGCTAGACCGCTCTTTTATCTTCTATCAATTTGCTTGTGTGTGTTTTAGTGTCTTAAGTTGATTTTAGTCACCATAAAATCCGTGTCAGTCTCTCAGGCTGAAAACCCCCTTATCCCTTAGATTTAGGATTAACATAGGTTTAGCATAGGTTTAACATAGAATAGAATTAACTTAGTTTAGATAACCAAAATATTAATAAATTGAAAGATTGTTTCTCGCTCTTAGTGATCGACACCCTACTTACCACGAAACTCCTATCTGACCGGGTACATTGCCCGTTAAAGTGTTGTTTTTGGTTAAGTCGGCAAAATATAAATTTAAAACTTAAAACATAAATTACAACCACACAATGACACATCAATAATGAATAAGTTTTTGAGTTCATTATGTTTTTAATAGTGATTACTTGCTTGATTATGATGTGGTTCTTTCCCGTATGTTGGACATGTGATATGTAATATGGTATTTGGATGATTTTGTTATGACTTGTGGTTATGCGTGCTTATGAATTCGATATTATCTTTGCTTGGACCTTTTTTATCCTTTGGTTAATCGTTACATCCCCTATTCGGACAAATAGGATTAGTTGTTATGGTTACTTTTGTATCACCCGTCTATAATGATTCAATGCCTCGCTTGTGAGAATTTTCGAGTAAATTGTTAAACAAACCGAGTTGGAAATAGTGGTTAAGACCCTTCCTTATATTGACCAACCGGACTTGGAGGAATTCATATGTATGAATATTTGATATAAACCAAACTCAATGCACTTGATATGCTTAGAATCATAGGTCGAAAGTTTTTCTTTGCATAGTCGGTAGATATGCTTGTTATTATGATTACTCGTCATATATGACTTGTATTCCTTGTTTATTTAAAGTCTTGCTCTATCTATATGTATCGTGTTATGCGGATCATACTTTCATGAGCATTTGGTACTTGCTTTACTTTGCTTTATACACACGTTTTGGCTAATTGATATTCGACAATCATATTGGCTTTGTTACTTGATAAACATTTTGTGAATTACTAGATTTTCCTTGGGACGACCTGGACTTACCTAAACTATATTGCACTCAATAGGGTATACTTGCCCAAATGTATTCCTAGTTGTTCGTTAATTCTAGTCTTATAAATTTAAATATTTTTATACGCATCAAAACCCCTCTATCAATTGATGACTTGCTTGGACATAAGAGTAAATGATTATGACTCAACTATCTAGTTATAGGTGATGTAAGGAGTTACATTGTAGTGCTCACAGTGTATAGCAATTACTTAAAGGAGTTACGTTGTAGTGCTTAGTGTCACAACTAGCATACACAAAGATGTTTGGATGTGATATTTACAAATAGGTGTTACTTGTTATACTGTATAGGTCTGATTTTTTTTAAAGGGTACTAAGAGAATTTGCCTCTGCACCGTTCTTCAATCAACAATAGTGCAAGCATAAGTCACAAATTTTGGGGGTTTGTACTTCAGTTTCAAGTTTGTTATAGAGGGTTTACTCCATCAGTAGTTACTACAGATAGCCGACTATTTACGAGGTTGGTAAAGTTAGTCAGAGGGACTAAAGAGTAGAGATATAATCAGTAGTTCATTCTCATAGGATATGTTTTGAGCTACAGAACGACAATGGTACTTCACAGTCTTAGCCAAATTTTCAAAGTTTTTCAACGTTGTTCAAAACTTTTCTAGATTTTTGCTTATGACATGACATCTCGAGTATTTAGGCGTACACGACAATGTTGATTTTAAGATTCGTAACCATTATGGGGGAATAAATGTGTACACCGGGAGGCACAACAGGTTCACTTGATTGGTTTAAAAGACATATAACCGGAAGTTTATTCTGCATAGATGGTTTATTTGATTCAACTTTTTTACTTGGGGTTATCGATTCAACTTCTTGGGAAGAAAGTATAGTATTCTGCAAAGACGAGAAAATATTTCTGATTTTCTTACATGTTTCCCGAAACAGATAATCAGCAAGACCTAATGACAAAAAGCAGTTATATTTGGTGTAGGATCTACAAAATTCCGCTGCACTTAAACCTAAGAGTTAGAAGATTGTTCGAGCTACATCAAACCTGTTCTAGTTAGGTTTATTGGTTTGAGGGAGCTGATTAAGAAACTTCATCAAAAAAAGTCTATGAAGAAAGCTTTTCAAGACATGTTGTATGGATTAGGGGGAACTTAATCTAGTTTTAGACAAGTAAATATTAAGATGATCCAAGCTGGGGTACAAGTATGAATACTAAAAGACATAGAAGACATCATCAACATTGGAAGCACCTTGGAAGACTTTGTTTTGTTGTATTTGTAATTGTTAGGAACATTGTAAGTAATTTCGTATGTCTCCACATTGGGGGAAGATTGTTAGCCTCAACATGTGAGCGTCATTACGGAATTACAACTAGTTATTAATAGCCTCACACGCAGAGACTAGTATCGTCATTTATGTCCAGTTTAGATCGCGTAGCCTATATATATTCCCTTCTTACTTCAAAGGAGGGGCGAGGTTCCATTCTAGAGTGTGTATTATTCTTTCTTCTAATCTAATACACACATCTTTTATAATTTCTCTTTACTCTCTCTCTCTCTAATGGCTAGCTTCTTATTTTGGCCTCTCCGACCTCCAGATCGTGTTTAGCTAGTGATTTCTTACGTCTAACACAAATTCATTAACCAACACACATATTTACAACATATACATATATTAAATAGTAAAGTTTGCAAATAATCATTTTTGCAACACATTTTGTATTTTAAGTGAGTCACTTTAAGACACGATATCTTATTCATATTTACTCCATTTTGAATACTCTTTTGTTCGTTGTGAAGCTCACTTATAGGAGAACGCACATTCACTTACAAACACAAATGTATATATAAGATATACATATATTAAATAGTTTCCAAAATTTGAAAATAATTATTTTTGCAACACATTTTTAGAAACAAAAACCCTAACATATCAAAGTTAATTAGATAAAAACGCAATCATAGGCTGTTAGGTTCACATAAATGGACCCGAACAAAGAAGCTTCGGTCACTCAAAGATTCAAGACAAAAGTCTACTTGAAAAACAATGTTAATTAATGTTTATTATGTATACGGGCCAAGATGTAAAAAGCCCAAAAAGAAAGCCCTCAAAGGCAAATCCTTTTTAGTATAAATACACCTAGTTTAGTCAAAATTAGGTTAGACATCATAGCTTCTCCATTTTATTTTTCATCTTAAGGGTTTGTAGCAACTTTTTGTTTCTTTCAATCAAAAGTTCTTTAATGTTTAATCTTTTGTGCCATTGATCTTGTGGTTAATCCATGAAATGATCTAGGGATCTTACAATTGGTATCAAGAGCCTACAAGATTGATGTATTGATTTGGTTTGTATTTTTTTTTCTTCTTGATTTCGAAAAAAAAGGGTTTGATTAATTGTTTGTTTGATTCTTGATTCAAAGATGATGATGTTTAAATTTTGTTTTTAAAAAAAAAAAAAAAAAATTTTGTTGGTTGGGTTTACCCAATATCATTAAAACCATCTTGTTAGCAATCAACGATCTCGTGTTTTTCTTTTGTTCTTTTTGTTTTGGTTCGAAAAGTATTACAAAAAACGTAGGGATCGAACGAGTTCTAGTCGTTTCGATCGAACGAGTGTATTCTTAAGTTGGGATCGAACGAGTGGAAACGCAGTGGGACTCGAACGAGCGAAAGTCTTGTGTGGACCGAACGAGTGGAAAACATTTGAGGATAGAACGAGTTCAAATCTTCAAGGGATCGAACAAGAAAATCGAACGAAAAGTTCGAACGAGGGGATCGAACAATTCGATCGAACAAGACCTTCGAACAAGAGGATCGAACAAACGATCGAACGAGATACGATCGAACGAGTGGAGAACAAGCGATCGAACGAGATACGATCGAACGAGTGGAGATCTAGACGATCGAACGAGTAGAGATCTAGACGATCGAACGAGTGGAGACTTAGACGATCGAACTAGACGATCGAACGCGTGAACAAAAAAATTTTTTTTTTTTTTGTGTCGGATTGTTCTGAAATTTTTATACCAGCTCGAAAACGGCCCAACGGTCAAGACTCTTCCTCTTTGAGCGAGAGCCCTGTCATTTTTTGGCCATTCGGAGTCATTTAGGCCCTCAAAACTGCATTTTACTGTTTAAAAATTACCCGAAAATCACAAACCTCACACCAAGTCATCAATCATCAATCACTTAAGATCAGATCATTCATAAACAACGTTATTCAATGGCAACCAATGAAGAAACAAATGCTGCTGGCACAGATACTCGTCCACCCATGTTGGTTGAAAGTGACTACGAGTCTTGGAAGATTCGTATACACAGGTATATTCGAGGCAAACCCAATGGCAAGCTGATATGGAAATCTATCCAGAATGGACCTACACCTCACCCTATGATCACTGATCCTCCACCTACTGATTCTGCTGCTGTGCCTGCACCAAGGGAGAAACTTGATTCTGAATTCAGTGAAGAGGAAAACAAACTTGAGATGGCTGATACTCAAGCTGAAATCATTCTAAGTCAAGGCCTTCCTAGACACATCTTCAACAACCTCAATCAAACAAGCACTGCAAAGGAGATTTGGGATAATATAGAGATGCTTATGCAAGGATCAGGTAGGACTATTCAACAAAGGAAGGAAGATCTGTTTGATGAGTACGAACGCTTTCGTGCTATTGGAAACGAATCAATTCATGACTACTTTGTGCGTTTCCACAAGCTTGTGAATGATATGAAGATTACTCAGCTCAACATTCCAACTCATCAGATGAACACCAAGTTTGTCAACAACCTTCCGGCTTATTGGGGAAAGTATGTGACTAATGTCAAACAGAACATGGATATCTCAACCACACCTTATGTTCAGATCTATACTCATCTCAAAGCCTACGAGCCTCATGCCAAAAAGACTCTCAAGAAACAGGAGCAGTCTACAAGTATTGTTGATCCACTGGCCTATGTAGCTCACACCACATCTGCACCTGTTCTTTCATCATCCTCAACTTCTAGTCCTCAACCTACTGCTCAGTCTCCGAATGACGCTTTGATGGCCACTATGACTCAAATTGCTAATCTCTTAAGTGGTTTCCAAAAGCAGTTTCCACCAACCAACAACCAGCTCAGGACTTCCTCCAACTCAAGGACTCATGCTACGGTGCATGATGGTCACATTGTTACTGAACCAATTCAGAGGAAAGCTCCAGGTAATGTTGGTAATACAGGTGCTTATTGAGGCAAGGGAAGGTGATATGTTAAAATGCGGAGGAGAGGACATTGTTGCGAGGCAGTGTAAAGAACCCAAAGAAAGATGACTTCAGTAACTTCAAAGTAAAGCATTACTGATGGAAGCTGAAGAGAAAAGGAGATGTGTTTGATGGAAGTCTGAAGCATTCTCGCTTACATGGGAAGTGCACTGACTTATGATCAACCTCTGGCTATAAACTACAACAAAAATGTTTAAGCCAATATGAGGATGCTTATGACTCAGACGTGGATGAGGCCCAATGCTGCTGTCCGCTTTCATGGCCAATTTGTCATCCAATTAGTGAAACAAACGTCCCAGTCAATGAGGTACACTCCAATGACAATCAAATCTTTGATAATGTGGATTATCAGATTCAGGAGATGCACCAGGAAGAACATTTAGACTCCGATGCTGAGACTGAGATTGATGACAATACGATCCCGTATCATCAGTATCTTCTTGACACCGAAGCCCAAAATGTTCCAACTGAGGTATCTGCTGACCATTCTGATAAAGTTTCTATGATTGCATCTAACTGACTGCAACCAACTAGACGGACATGCTAAGGTTAACCAAGAAAAATGCTTGGAAGTCGAGACTTTAAAAAATGAGCTTTCTCAATGCAAGCAAGAAATATATCGTCTAGATACCCAAAAGGTCAAACTTGATCTTGAACACAAAGTTAGACTGGAACAAGCCCTAGTGATTCAGCGTAACAAGCGTAACGCTGAACTTGTGCAAGAAAACGATTTGCTTAAATCCACTCTTTCAGGAAAAGAAAAATCAATTGCATTTTTACAATCTGAAAAGGAAAAGATTTTTTCTGGTCAAAAAGGATCTAGAGTAGTTATCTTGACGAAAATGTTTGTTTAAAGAATGCTAACAAAGTTGCAAGAGATATATTGCAAAGATTTAACATGCCAACAGAAACTATTCCTATGTTTTTTAAGAAACCAAAAATGGCAACCGCTGACTTGCACAAGGACCTCCTAGGTACCCGTAACCCAGGTCTAGGTTATATGGCCAAGCGTGCTCAACCTGTTTTGTATGATGCTGATACCCTTTTGCATCCAACTCACCATCCCGTTAGTATATGGGATAGTGAAGAGGTCTTGGTTCACCAAGTGGTTAGCATGAAAAAGATGAACGAAAAACCAGGACATGTTAGACCCGCAAACGGTTTCTATGACAAGCTTAATGCCCTTAAGTTTGTTCCTCAACAGGAACTGTCTCGTGAACAGGCGTATTGGCTTCCTGCCAATGAACGTGCTAGTCAAACTAGTAACCCAAATAGTCCTGTCACTCCTTTTGTTCGTAAAAGTCGACCTCCAAGTCAAGTTCTGACCAGTCTTCGAAATGTTAATGCTGTTTTTCCTCAATTTGAAGGTATCATAAAAGAAAGAACAACACAAAAACCAGATTATGTTTCTGAATGGTGTTTTGATTATGCAAAACAGTTTGTTGAACAACAACTGGTACCTTTTTACGACCATTTCAAAAAACACATCCAAGCTGCTAATGAAACATTTTTCAAAGAGATAAGAGAATTTGAACAGATTTTTGATGAATTGGAGGCGGAGTATGAACAATGTGTTCTTGATAACAAGAACCTGACCATAGAGAAGAAAAATCTTTTAATCAAAAATGACTGCTTAATTGCTGAGTGTTTAGAAAAAGATATCTGCTCTATTGTGCTTACTTCCGATATTGTTGTGCCCCCTAGTTCGAATTGCCTTTGCGACGATCTTAGATCTGCATGCGATAGGGAACACACTAAAGTTCTTGAACTTGAAGCTGAAGTTTTCAAACAACAAAAAATGGTCATTGAATCTGAGAAACGTAACTCTCATTTACAAAAGAACCATATTGATTTACAACTTAAATTTCAAAACTATAAACAGTGCATAGACACTTCCAGTGCCTCCAATGCAATTTTTGAAATTAACAAGTTAAGAAAGCAGCTTCAAGGGAAAGATGACACTATCAGGAATTTAGAAACTCAGATCAACATCACGAGAATGTTGAATGTAGGTTCCACTGAAGGTAGCTGTGACCAACAGGCGTTAGAAACTGACAGAATTCAGTTGCAAGATATGATTACCTCCCTTAGGATTCAGCTAGATGGCCTTAAGGTAGAAAACGTGAGTCTGAAAAGACGGTATGATGAACTGTCACAGGCGAATACTCACTCACGTACTGCGAACACTGAAAAGCTTAGTGCCTTAACTGCTGAAAATACAAAGCTGAAAGCCCAAGTGACTGGTAAAACAAGTAGTGGACCTTCAACCTCTGAGACACCCAAAGTGCTTGCTCCAGGAATGTACAACTTAGGTTCTAAGTATATTCCACCACCCAAACGTGCTAACTGGGTCAAACCAACCCCGTTACCTAAGAAGAAGCAAGTAACTTTCAGTGAACCTCCCAGACCTTCACTCAAACCAACTCAAAAACCAGTAGTGCAACAAAACAAGAAGCCTAATGTTTCTGTGAATCTGCCTACAAGAACCAAACCTGCCACTGAACCTCGCAAACCTATGCCAAAGAGCGACACTCGGAACCATCGTATCTGGCCTAGTAAAAGTGAGAACGCGAGGAGAGCAGCAATTCACAATAGGAACTTGAATTTTGATCATAATCAGTTTGTGATTCGTTCTTTGAAGTCTGTGAATACCAAAACCCCCCAGGCCAAACATAGTGTGAATCGTACTAAGAAGGCTTGGAAAGCAACAAGAAATCATAATGTGAACACTACTAAGACAGCTTGGAGACCAACTGGAAAGGTTGTTGGTAGTGTTAAGCCTTAGTGGAGACCCACTGGACGACATTTTGCGTTGTATGATAACTGTCCTTTAACTAGGATAGTGGAACCCATTGTTGAGCCTTTAGAACTTACCCCGAGTGTTAGTTCTAGTTCCAAAGTTACTATGATCTCTTTGTTATTGGTTTTGAAAGGAAATGCAAACCGGACACGATGATTTATAGTGGTTCGATCACGAAACTCCTCTTCGCCCTACTCCACTCCCCGAGTACCAACCTTGAGAGTTACTTCACTAATCAACAAGCTCCTTTCTCGGCGGAGAAAACCATACAAGTTGCTTACATTATTTTTCGACACTAAGCTAGATGTCGAGTTCTTCTTCTGGTACAACCAAACTCGTTATGTTTTATGGCCCAACATAACAAACCTTGTGTTTTATAGCCTAATCACATAAATCGCGTCGCTTAAATATTTTCTGACACTAAGCTAATGTCGAGTGCTAATCTTAGCTAGAACCAATCTACCACCCATACTTGTATTTTGAGGACCGAAATACAAACTGACACACATCAACACTTCCGGATTTATACACTATCCGGATCTACACAACTACACAAGAATGAAAGACATGGACTCGATCTATATGTAACAAATGTTATAAATGAACTAACTAGACTACATAAATTCGTATCTTGACGATGGCGAAAGTTCTTCTCTTGCACATGAGGAAAGAAGGAAAGGATAGAAGATTGGATCACATTTAAACAAGATTAAACAAGTTAAATGTTCAAAGATGTAGAAAGATGTAGTGAGATTTAGAGAGAGAAAGAACTAAAAAATGTTAGGATCACATAAATGGACCCAAACAAAGAAGCTTCGGTCACTCGAAGATACAAGACAAAAGTCTAGCTCGAAAGACAATGTTAATTAATGTTTATTAATGTAATTGGGCTAACAAAGAAAAAGCCTGGAAAGCCCAACAAAAGCCTAGAATGGGCAGAACCTTTTTAGTATAAATACACCTAGTTTAGTCAAAATTAGGTTAGACAATTTAGACCAAAAAAAAAGCTACTCCATATATTATTTTTCATCTTTTAGGGTTTGTAGCAACTCTTGTTTCTTTCAATTAAAAAGTTCTTTAATGTTTAATCTTTTGTGCCATTGATCTTGTGATTAATCTATGGAATGATCTAGGGATCCTACAATTGGTATCAAGAGCCTTCAAGATTGATGATTTGATTTGGTTTGTGTTTCTATTTTTTATTCGGAAATAAAAAATAAAGAGGGATCCGAATTTGTTTGTGTGTTTGCTTTCATTCTTGATTCATAGATGGTTTATGTTTAGATCTAATATCATAATAACCATCTCGTTAGCAATCAAGGATTCGGCTTAATTTTAGCCTAAGTGGTACGTGTTTTAATCTTGTGTGTTTGAAAAAATTAAATTGAACGAGCCTTAATACATCTATCTGATTTCGACTTAATTTTTTTTGATCTCATCGAAAGTTTTTTTTTAGAAAAATTTCGGCTTATTTTTACAAAAATAAATTTCGGCTTATTTTATTTAAAAAAAAA
>BQNB010209092.1:0-10361 GCA_026074375.1 Tanacetum coccineum
CTTCAAGCTCAGCACCATATGATCTCTATGAGGGTTTATTAGACATGATTATGATCTTCCTCTGATATGTAAACTACATTCCGTGTTGATACTCCCAAGGTTGAAATTGAAACTAGTAACTGTATATTTTAACTTTTTGTTGCTTTATATATAAAAAAACCAAACTAAGGATTTGCTAATGCCTGCCCCTACGTGTTGATACTACTATTGGGATTAAGGGAAATTAATGCTGCTTATATATTAGTGCTGCTGGTTCTTTGTTAATACTGCTAATGGTTCATTGTTAATACTGCTTATATATATGTTAATACTGTTCGAGTATATTAGTGCTGCTAAAGAAGTTTGTGCTATTGCAGTACCTTCGATTGTTATATTTAAGGTATGCGTGTTTGTGTAGTACATTGTGTTGTGGTTATAGGCATGGTGATGGTGATCGTTGATAGTTGTGTAGGATGACGAGCTCCGCTGACAGAAGAGAGAGCTTGGTATCTTTTTTAAGGTACCTTCGATTGTTATTTTTAAGGTATGCGTGTTTGTGTAGCACCTTGACTGCAATTGCCAAATGGGAGTGTAGCTCATATGGTAGAGTGCTCGCATTGCATGCGAGAGGCACGGGGTTTGATTCCATGCACTTCCTTATTTTTTCGTTGTGTGACTAAATATTACAAAACGCCACACAAACATAAAATTCATGTGACCATTGGATGAACAATAGTCACACAAAATACACATTTACTTGACTTTAAAAATATATGGTCACACTTATTAACACTTTTGGTTAAATTAAAAAAATATGCTTTGTGTGACTAAATATTATAAAACGCCACACAAACTTAAAATTCATGTGACCATTGGATGAACAATAGTCACACAAAATACACATTCACTTGACTTTAAACAACATATGGCCACATTTATTAACACTTTTGACCACTTTTGGTTAACTTGTATGTGACTAAGTCTAAAAAAAACCATGCTTTGTGCGACTAAATATTACAAAAGGCCACACAAACATAAAATTCATGTGACCATTGGATGAACAATAGTGACATAAAATACACATTTACTTGATTTTAAAAAGCATATAGTCACACTTATTAACACTTTTGGCCACTTTTTTTTATATTATATGTGACTAGCTCCAAAAAAACAACACCCGTTGTGTGACTAAATCATCACAAACGCCACATTTATTATATATTCATGTGGACACAGGACGGGAAATAGTCACACAAAATACACATTTACTTAAATAAATCATCTCAAATGTCACATATATTATATATTTATGTGGCCAAAGGACGAACAATAGTTACTCTCAAAAACCATTCGTGTGACTATAAAGTGTTTACGGTCACTAATACTGATTAATCCAACAAAACTTGTGCCTAATTTGTCACACATATTCGGGTTTTGGTCACTCTTTTTCAATGTAAATAGCCACGGACTCCCTAACGTCACCGTATGTGACCTACAGTGGCGCGATCTTTAGTGACAAACACCCAAAAAAACACGTGTGACCATATGTATATCGTCACACATTTTTGGAGTGACCAATACCAGTTTTTGTACCAGTGTTAACACAAAACACCCCATGAAACTAAGTGATCAATGGAGATCACCTCTATGATGTATCCACACTACACTTCACCGTATACCTCTTGGATGCTAGTCCTTAAACCCGTAACCTTGGATTATACTTTTGAATGAACAAGAATCAAAGTAATATATCAAGAAAAACCAAAAACCTCTTCATGGATTTATGTTTTGAGCCGTGTATATATAGAGAGAAAGAACGGGAGAGATTTTGGTAAGTTATAATCAAAATTAATAAGGAGTTATCTCCTAATTAATGAGGAGTTATGTCAAAATATATTTGACCAAAAACTTGATCTTATCCCCTCTTTTTCCTCCATAGTGGCCGGCCCCCTTTGGGCTTCAAATAGGCTTGCCCATTTGATTTTCAAGTCCAATAAACTAAGGACTTTACTTAGTTATTATAAGCTCAATAGTGATCCCAAGTTACGCGGGTTATTTATATACCATAAATACAATAAACACGATATATAAAGTGGCACCTCTGTGTATATGTGTGTGACCTCATAAGTTCACATGTGTCCAGCTGTATAATTATTTATTATGACACGAGCATACTCCAACAACTCCCACTTGCGCACATCATAATAATTAAGTAATAATATAAGCAAAGGTTAGCGTCTAGCAACACGCTAATGCCCTCAGAAACATATGAGGATAGTTTCTTAAACATCTTATTTTAAATGGTTTAGATATCAATCATCCTTTTGTTACAGATACTATGTTGAACATTTAACGTGGATCATAAGTCATTCTTATGTTTAACATTTTTGTTTCTCGATATAGACATTGAACTAGATTACCAATTTAATCAAGTATCATCTTAATTACATTTGGGTGCGGCCAAACATGCATCTGTTCAAATCATTGAGGGGCCCAGTAGTATCTAACTCCATAAAATGTGGAGGAACAAATCCTATTTTGATTGCATGTGTCCGTTATGTGTTTCACATCCCTCCTGAAAATGGCCTTTATAGAAGCCTTCAACAGGTCAGCATTGAACCATATCTAAGATTGACATTCCACACATACAAAACCTACTTACATCTCAAGTTTGAGGATGAGAGACATAACCACTTGCAAGATTTACTATTGACACCGATCCATGTAGTGAATACTCGTAGGTTGGGTCAGTCCAATGTTCATCCAATGAACAACATATGAGTTTGGCGGTATCATCCTTTAACTCATACTATATGAATATGACCAAAAACACTCACATTTACCTTAATTCAATGATGCTCCCGTATCGTCAACTGACAATGGACGATTTGAATAAATAAATTATTCATGGATTCAAACATGCTAATATAGAACACACTTGTATAAATGAAGATGATCATACCAGGTATATCAATTCATTGTTTAATACAACTGCTTAACGTTCCATTATCCAAATACTAAAAACAGATATACATGAGACTACTTGCGGGTCAAAGTCTAATATTCCTAGCATGATTAACATGTTTGGTACAAGACATTGACTTTGTAAAAGTACCAACTAAGTTGTCATCTGAGTGAACTTTGAGAATACTTGTTTCAAAACTCACAAGAAGTGAAGGTTTTAAATAATACGATGATTGTCATTTTGTATATGTGCGTTCAAGTGCTAATATAATAATATTAGCATCGCCACAATACATTATAGAGGTTATTTGAAGAAAGCAGAACACCTATTTAAGACAGTCTTCTTGACAACTTCCCAAACTATGAAGTATTCTTATTCTGTATTGAATAGTGCAACACTACTTTTAATCAAGCACATATAGTCAACAATATTATCATTTATGATGAAATCTTGCTATGACTAGGATTGAGAATCATCTCAATTAAAATAAGCATTAGTGTATAAACTCAACACTAATCTCCTTATTAAAAATCTGTAAACGATGAACACGTCTTTAGTCCTTTGCAAGCTGTTTAAAATAGTAGTCTAATGACTTTCACTTAGTTACTATGGTTGTCAGTTCATCTTGCATTCATGCAAGTGTTCAACTCATCAGGTGAGAAAGAACTTTGAGTCTTGCTCAATGATGTGTCATGCTGTGTTAGACTTGTTAATCGCGTATGTTTATCCTAATAAACGTTTGTTGCAAGGTTGTATGTTTTATTTCGTATATCTCTCGAAAGAAACATTATTCCAAACTAAGGATTAAAATCTAGCTTAGGTGAAATATTATTTCCAATATGTTAACAACATATAAGATATAAGAAAGACAAAAAAAATGCTTCGACTAGCTTTAAGGTGTACTCATGAGTTATCTTTGTTTCAATCAAAATCAAATTATTGATTTAAACATAAGATTCCAGCTCCTATATGCATGCTCCGATCCGTACATGGATTTTGCAACTTGCACATTTTCTAAAGATAACTTGGATTTCAAAAACCATTTTAATTACAGAATGTCCTCGCAAAGGTAATTATTCAAGAAGGAGTTTTCTCATCTAATTGCCATATTTCATATTCATGAAATGAAGTATGGTAATTAATATCTTTATTCATTTAACGCTTACAAGGAAAATAAGCTTTAATTATAGTCAATCGCTTGAGTATAAGTAAAACCCTTATCACAAGGCGTGTGTTTAAATGTGTGTACATTTTTGTCCATATTAGTCTTCTCCTAGAAGAACCAATTTAACCTCTCAGTCTTACCGATTGGTGAAAGATTAATCAAATTCCAAAAATAATTTTCTTTCATGGACTACATCTCAGCATTCATTATGTCGTTTTCTAGTGCATTCAAAAGGTTGTGAAAGAAGAGACTTTCTCTAAAAACATAGCAAGTCGAGCAACAATAAAATTGTTCTCGTTTGGGAGGTATAATATATGCTGACAGTTCTTGACTCTAGTTTGCTAATAACACGCTTAACGTGATCTTAACAGATTCAGAACTTCAGTTAAGACTTAATGGGAGTCTTCCCATTCCATAATCTGATGGTGTCTTAGTTACCTTCTTGGTTGGAACCTTATTGAGTAAACACATGGCTTACTCAATTTTGTTAACCTTGATAACATTAGAGCTAGGGTATTTAAACTTATCAAAAATTGAACAATATCAATAGAGTTTGATTTTACACATCAGACATACCATAGCGATGTGGTATTCTATGAGTAATGGGATTGTGAGACAGTATCACAATTCCTTTGATAACTTAATACCCTTTGGCTCACATACTTGCCAATTTGTTCAAACATAATGGCATTAACAGTTAATTTTAAGCCAATTGCATGCTATAACGTAGAAGTCTTATAGAAAGTTAGGTCTTTATGCACATGTCTTAACTAGAATACATAACACGTTAATCGCTAACATTACGTCATAAGTCTATGAACATTTCAATGACTTCGTGTACATGTCATGACAAGGAGACATGACAAGTCAATTGCTTACTTTATAAGTCTTTGAACAGTTCAAGGACCTTATATTTATGTCTTTATAGGAAGAAATAAACATATTAAATAAGGTATTATTGAACACCGACTCTTGGTTTCAACAGTCTTTTCAAGTTAATTACATACTTCTTATTGATGTCTTTACAAGAAGACACACTCATATTTGTTAAACCTTTTAGTGAATATGATGAAATGGGTATCTACTTCTTATTTCTGTCTTTACAAGAAGACACAATCATATTTGCTAAACCTTTTAGTGAATATAATAAAGTAGTTATTCATTATTTTATGACACTAGTTCTAAGTAGGGCAACATACATCAGGGTGTATAAGTCCTAGTAGAATATTAGCTTTTTTACCACAAGGTTAAGAAAAACCATTAGTCATATTGTTATGTGTTGTACCTTGCACACATGGCACAACATCAAACATTTATACAAACAAATGAGCATATTGTAAGTTAGGTTATGATCTTGAGACTAGTGGGTTATGAGTCCACCACGCTTTTGTAGGTTTGTATGAATAATATGACAATGTCACAGATATGATATGATTTAAGTCAAAACTAAAATCACATTTGCATTACAAGTATATATAGAACTTTATTGTTTAATAAGCAATCATGTAAAAATATTGTATAGATAACGTTTTAGGCAGCGACATCAGAAAAGTGACAAGTTATCAAATAGAATAATATGCAATGATTCTTATAAAACTATGATGCTACATATGTGAAAAGTAATGTACTATTTCAAGACGAGCTAGAAATATAATGGGTCACTTACAAAGTGATAAGCTCATAGCTCCCACTGAATTTAGACAACATTACATGTGCGTCTATATCAGTAGTAAAATGCATTGTTCCCACTGGATAAGACAACATTAAATGTGTGTCTATACCAATGAAGTGCAAGTGGCAATTTATTTACTTTTCTACTCTTTGAATATCTGCACATTATCTTTAATGTGAGCCTCACGGACTAGTAAACATGTACTTAGATATTCAAGGAAGTGCATCAAGTTCTACTATATAGTATGACGGACTATCCATCAATGCCATTCTTTAACTTGAAAGCTTTTCATGCAATTCCTCTTCTACATTACCTCAAAGGTGTGTAGTATCTTAGGGAATATTTTGAGTTAAGGAAAACTACTAGAAAACATCCTATTAATTTCCTTTCTCTTTCAAGATTTATTGAGATTTCCATTCCTAATTATTAAAACTAATATTATGTCTTGACGCTTTAAGATGCATCATGTTGGTGGCTATATAAAACATGTTCTCTAGTCATCCAACTAAGATGTGCAACCGTACTTAACTGTTTGACTTTTATAAGACAAAACAATTTCTCAAGTAAGTATGCTTTGAGTTTGATTATGATTGGAAAATTCAAGTGTTCCTATTATAGCTTTCTTATACATGTAAGGATAGGAATAAGTCTTTTTCTTACAAGGAAAGAAGACTTAGTTTTTCTTCCTCTAATAAGGAAAGGAAACAAACTTTTGTTTACGGTTTATGTTGCATAAATGTCATTAATAGAAATTACAAAGTTCAATTTAGTATTTTTGATAATTATCCTTTTAAAATTAACTACCCAAGTTTATAATATAAAACAATTACTTTTACGAAAGGCTAAGATCCTCATTGAGGTTCCATTATCACATCAGTTGATCTGCTAGCAATGATAGATTCAATAGGTAGTTGATGTTCACCAATTGCAAAACCTGTGCAATTCTTTGACCATATGGGACTCATAACATTTATAACTGGAGAAACAATGTCAAGCTGGCATGTTTAGTCCCATCCTTGCCTTAAGCTAAGGTCTCACCTGCTTAACTCGATTAAGTTATCCAATGCGAGAACATGTGAGAATATGTCTAGGTCTCACGCATAGAGAATAATCACCTTGGGTTATAATTCACCTACGTCTCATGCAAAGTGAAGAGCAAATGCAAGTGTTCTTAACCAATTAGACGGCATGACTTAAATTTTACAAGTATTATTTTTGATAAATACATGATCAAAAAGTGTATACGAGGAAGCATGCATTCATCCTTCGTAGCACAAGTTAAAAAACTATTTTTAACTTAAGTCTAATACTTGTTTTATATCATTTATGTGTGTCAAGTTGTTCATTTTCATGACTAATATATAACCTAGGTGGAATAAATATTAGTTTGAACAATACATAAATTAAATTACAATCATAACATTTATTTAGTGTTATTTATAGAAAAATAAGTGTTTAGTTTCAAATCATATTTAAACTTTAAACTAAATCAAAGATTTAGTTTCTAAAATTGGTTTGTGTTTTAGTTTTAGTTTTATAAAAACATTTGCATGTTATATACATTCCAAACATATATAAAAGCAAACAAACACAACCATAAGTATGCAAAGCCTCAACCGATGAAAAAACGTATGCTTGGTCTCGTGAGCCATCACAAGAACCAAGAAGTCCACTAAGGGTTAACCACACAACCACAAGGAGGGCTCCCACTTGCTCCAAGAACCATAATGAGCAAGTGAAACCCTTTATGAACATGATGCTCAAAACTGCCATAAAATTTCAGCTGACTTGTCGGGCCTGAAACTCCTAGTAGGAATCTTCCCCAATCTGAGCTCCAGTTGAAGAAATTGTAGCCCCATGAGTTATTCACTTGTTCCAAAAATTTCAGCTTCTAACTCCTTATAGAACTCCGAGAAACCCACTTTTAGTGGAGGTTACTCCAACAATTCTGAATTTGACTTTATGCCTTTAACTTTTGCGCCATTCGAATCCAAACATCGGTTACAATAATTTTATGATTAAATACATTATCCTATCATCTAACTACTGTATAGTTCCCAAATAATGGCTACAACAAAAATTAAAACTATACAAAAAGAAGCTGAAATGGCAAAACCCAAAACTAAAATTAAATGCAATATCAAGCAAATCAAGTCACAAGTGGTCAAGATTTTCATTGGCTTTGCATACACAACATCACAATAACATAGTATCATGTATTAACAAGGTGTTGGCTAAGTCCATGGCCAAACATGCATGTATTTGCCATGGATACAAAATAATTAACAAGAAATAAATTGTTAACCAACGAATCGAAGAAATAAATTAATTAGAATTAAAACCTCGGTTGGTACGTGTAACCAATGGCTTAAGGATCACTTAGTACTGTATTAAAGACCTTATAACAACCATATTAATTCATAAATTAATGCCTAAGGGGCTGATTTAAGACCAATTCAAGAATCGTTCCAAAACGCGTGATTTAGGCCCTTTTACACGTACCCGATAACAAAACCAATTAAAGTATGCATAACAAATGGCTATGGGATAAATAATTCCATAAAATAAGCCCTAGGGGCTATTTTAAAATTATCCTTTTGATTCCATTAAAAACACGTGTTTTAGCCAATTTTACGCATACAAGATGATCATATGACATCATATGATGGCTCTTGATACCACTATGGGTGCAGAATTCAATGAATATCATATAATCAAACATAAAACACAGTAAAACATGCACCTATCAACGAATCTATAGATTCATATGACCAATCATAATAAAAACAAGAAGAGTAATACCTTTGTAGCGTGATTGGTAGAATCAAATGGTGAACTTCACCTTAACACGAAACACCCAATGAAACCAAGTGATCAATGGAGATCACCTCTATGATGTATCCATACTACACGTCACCGTATACCTCTTGGATGCTAGTCCTTAAACCCGTAACCTTGGATTATACTTTGAATGAACAAGAATCAAAGTAATAGATCAAGAAAAACCAAAAACCTCTTCATAGATTTATGTTTTGAGTCGTGTATATATAGAGAGAAAAAAGGGGAGATATTTTGGTAAGTTATAATCAAAATTAATAAGGAGTTATCTCCTAATTAATGAGGAGTTATGTCAAAGTATATTTGACCAAAAACTTGATCTTATCCCCTCTTTTTCCTCCATAGTGGCTGGCCCCCTTTGGGCTTCAAATGGGCTTGCCCATTTAATTTCCAAGTCTAATAAACTAAGTACGTTACTTAGTTATTAGAAGCCCAATAGTGATCCCAAGTTACGCGGGTTATTTATATACCATAAATACAATAAACACGATATATAAAGTGGTACCTCTGTGTATATGTGTGTGACCCTATAGGCTCATAAGTGTCCAGCCGTATAATTATTTATTATGACACAAGCATACTCCAACATAGAGCAACCGCCAAATCAATATTGATGTCCCCTTCAAGCTTGAATAGCTTGTTCTGAACATGAAGAAGCATCATGTCTTCAATGTCGTTAAGATGTAAGTTTGGAAAGTCACCTTTCATGAACTTGTACAGTTTCTGATCATCTCTTCTTACCATGATCTCTTTCAAGTGGCCTTATCCAAACTGCTTGTCAACCGTAAAACTAACTACACTTAAAATCTTCATATGGAGTAGACATCATGATGATATACCTTGTTGAATAGATATCTATAAAATAGCTGATGTTTGGGTCCCCAATGAGAAATCCTTAATGCAGCATCCTTGTCGTAAGCCACTTTAACTGGACTACATAGCTTAGGAATCATGTCTTCGTGCCTTTCAAGTCATACCTTACAGCCTTTGTTTTGGTGACTGATGTAGTATATTTTCTTTCTATGTTTCCTGCTCTTAGATATTCAAGATCATTATTTAAAAAAGAAATCAGCAGGAACAATAAGATGACCTGAAGATTCGTGTAAAGGTAGAGGCTTACTCAAGTCATAAGGACATCAATTTCCTTCAGGATTGTTCCAGCCACGTTGATCAGATAGAGCACGATAGCATTCTTCAATATTTTATTCCAGTTCAACATAGCTTTTGCATGTTCCTTTGAGAAGATTATAAACTGGTCCTACTAGATCATCTTTGGTGAGCTTTGTTAGCTTGAGGCGGTTCATTGCAAAGGCCGTGAAGTCAATGGGATTACTAATTAGATCATCAAAGGTGAGTGGAGGATTTTTCGCATTGGCTAGATCATTAACCCAATTCTGTTCCAGTCCAACTTCAATAGCTTTGCCTTTATTCCATTCAGGATCAGGAGTAGGAGGCCTTGGAGGTTCTTTGAACCATGTGGACTTGTCTTTACTTAGAGTAGCATCATCTTATGGTTGATCAGCATCATTAACCACATCATCCATAATAGGTTCTTCTAAATCCATTGGCACCTCCTGAACATGTTCTTCAACCATTTCTTCTGCAGTTATATATTTGCTAGTCTTAGAAGTTTTAGGTAAAGTTTTACCTTTGGATGATTTTTTTAATGTAGATGATTTCTTTGATAGATTAGTGATCGGCTGGATTCACACCGTAAATAAATATAATATATTATAAAATAT
>BQNB010209096.1:0-10361 GCA_026074375.1 Tanacetum coccineum
TAGGGAAACATACGGGTAAAAGTATAACCCACACATATAATATAATCTTTTTAGATAAGACCAGGTCGTCCACAGGGATTTGAGTAGTATTCGAATAATCAGAAAGAAAATAGACTTTAACAACTTTTAAAATAACTTTTGTTTTACCAGTGATAATAAAGATGACTCCTCGAATAGTTGGAAATAATTTATAAGTATTGATAATGATTAAGACCTCATAGATTTTAACTCATAAAAAGGGTTTCTCGTCAGAAAGCGTTTTCACAAATTAACATAATTAATTCAAGACTTATACTTAGTAGACTAGACCAATCATGTCACTCGAATGATTTAGATAACTTATTATATCAAAGCTTATTTTGTTTATCAATTTACGAAAGTGGATTTCTCAACACAGACGATAAAGATCATAGACAAATCTTTAACACCACATAGATCATAATGGGTCTTTTGACCTATACCGATATGATTATATAATCTAAGATTGATAAGCAAAAACTGATAAGATAGATATAACAGGATCGCAACATAAGCTTGAGATTAACAGGATCAAGATCATACCAAACACTTATTCATTATTATAACCTAAGAGCAATTAAGAAAATTACCAAGTTACCCTCGGAAAAATTTACTCTCAAAAATATATATAATATAATATATAATACGTATATTAAACCGGGCAAATATGATCACCCGGGTCGTTTCCCTAATGACTAGTGAAATTGAAACCTCGTTTAAGCTTGGATTATGATTTGAATAAGCAAATAAATGATTTGATGATCTAAAACAACAAGTAAATTTGAACAATAATATAACCCGACAAATAAGCTAGTAAACTAAATTTAACCCCTAAAATTGTAAACTAAATTTCTAAACCTAAGATAGGACAAAAGAAAATTTTAGGAAAAAGAAAAACATTTTTTTGATTATTTTGATTATTTTTTGCATTTATTATGAATTAAAGTCTAAATTTAATCTAATTAAATCTACAAAAATAGCAATTTAAATACTAAAAATTGGGAAAAATAATTTTTAAGCTTAGAAAAGTCTAAAATATTATAAAAGCAAAGAAAACTATTTTTAACTATTTTTATTATTAAAATCCTATTTTTAAAATTTAAAATAAAAGCTAAAAAATGAAATTTAAGATCTAAAAAGTGTAAAAATGATTTTACTGGATGTAAACCTAAAGCTATTTTTTATAAAACTAAAAACTATTTTTTTATATTTTTCTGAAACTTTTTTCTATTTTTTATTGATTTTATAAGATTTTAACTTTCAAAAATTGATAAAAAATAAAATTTAAGTTGGAAAAATCTAAAACAATTCAGGGAAAATCTTAAATACTAGCAGAAACACAAGAAAAATAAGAAAAATCAAAATGCTAAACGAATAAGCCCTCAAATTGAGGAGGTCTATTTTATGACAACTTTTTCTCGGTGTCGATTAACCCCCTAAATCTGCATTTTAAGCCAAAATAGTACTATAATTCGAGACTCCTTATTTTAGCACTATTATTCCACATTTGAACAGGCTCATTGAAGACAATTACACAGAGACTTGGCTCAATTTAGAGAAGAGACAGACACACTACCGACCTACCCAACATAGATTAAGAAATTCTCTACAGTGGTTGGTAGTCGGCATCACAGATAATAACTGAACGCCGCACCACGAAGATCAAGACGCGTCACAACCAACGATTCCACACAGTGTGAGAGCATACGACCTATGCCCATACTAGAATAAACTCTTTCATGTCACTACACTCGTCAACCGATTACAACCACCGACGCCGCACACACCGTTTTTCCCTAACTATAGCAAACCCGCAACATCTTAGGGTTTTTGGCTGTGGTAACTTTAGAATAAAAACGGTATAGACAGAACCCTATTTCGTTTTAGGGACACGCTGTAGGAGACAATATTATCTAGGGTGGCCTAAAAAATCGTTAGTTAGCCTACTTCCCAATTCATGTTTTAAATCAAGTAAAGGTTTACTTAATCAGTCAATATGTCTATGAGTTGTTTGATTATATTGTTACTTTTGCTTATTTTAACCATGCTTGGCTAAACCTTCCTATTGTGTTTATTATTATGATTGTATGAAACCTAGAAGCAGATCTATTGGTGTTGCTTCTTGTGATGGATGTGCACGGTTATGTCTTGAAAATCAGCTTTTGTGTTTGCATCGCTGTTGATATGTTCTAGGTAAACTTTATTGAGTAGAAAGGATACCATCGGGTCAATAGTCTTCAATTACCTTGCCTACCCCTAAATATGGATTGATACCACTCTTAATATATTTCATATGCCTTAGTGTACTCCTAGGGGCCGTGTTAATATTCTTCATACTATTGTCATTGCGAATGCTCTAGCGCTACTAAGTAGACGGCTGGTTCTGTAATTCGGCTCATCACATCTTAGCAACGATAGTTCTCACCACAGATCATCACAAGTGTGACAAAGGCACCAACACAAGAGAAGCAATCTAGGGAGTAATAACATATTAAATATAAACACAGAATCTCTTTATCTTATTGTTAATCACCAGTAGCTTAGACTCTAAATATTTAGTTTAAACAGGCTAAAACCAAACCTATCTCTTAGATTATAAGATTACATGCTTTCCATAAAACATAAAATTACAAAAAGAATCTTCTCTCAACCTTTAGAATTCTGTTAGAAAAAACCAGATCAAGCCTTCCCACCCTATTCCATCCTCGCGAGTTGAACGATAAACAACCCCGAGTCTTGCCTATACTACACTACAACAATTACGTGCACTGCCTAGGGAGTTGTAAAACTTCTTGTATAGAAGTCTTACGACGACCGCACATCAAGTTATTGGTGCCGCCGCCTGGGGAATAGTTAGAGTATTGATCGATAGTTTAGCTTAGTTCAACTGCATACATCCTTTCCAAGTAAGATTTAATAATTCCCGCATATTATCTTTCATTTAGACTATCTTTTCTTCGGTATCTGTATTTCGTAACCCATTCTCTGTCAACACACCATGTGGAGACGAGAATCCTATCCCCCGTACTCTAGTAGATTACTACCAAACCAAAGCCATAAGGGCTACATGAAACTACACCATTGAGCCCTCGCCGCATGGAACAACCGTAGTAACCTCTATACGATCCCACAGCCGAATCTGGTTGGTCGCAAAACGCAATGCTGCATTCCACGGACTTTGGCCCGAGGAATGCCAACAAACACCTCCAGGATTTCCTTAAACTTTGTGGACTCACTTAACCTTGACGACTGGACAACAATAGGAATAACGCTTCTACAACCTGCATTTATTTTAATTTTTTCCTAACGCGAACTCACGCTAGCAATTGGCTTGCAGAACCCTGTCTAGCACGAATTCCGCCGATCTCCACATGGGAGATCTTACTCCACACTCCCGATGACCTAAAACTCCTTACTCAATTCCTTTCCACCAGAAAGCGACCCCGCAAACTCGCACGTGCAAATGATAATCCCGATGTTCCAACAACATCATGGAGAATCTTTATCCGAAGCATGGACTCGTTTCAAGGACTTACTCCAAAAAGTCCCTCATCATGGCATCGACCTTTGGCTCCAAGTCCAAATTTTTTATGACCATGTCAATCCCGTCACAAGACGAACCATTGACCAATCGGCCGGTGGTAAGCTTCGTGACCTCAACCCCGAAGAATCTTGGGCAATATTAGAGGACATCGCCCTCTATGACAACGAAAAGGTACGAACGATCCCAGGGATTTCTTTAAGGTCGCGGTCAAGGCAATCACTTTGCCTCAAGATGTCCCGAGTACATCCGACCGCCGTCTAATCAAGCTCGAAAATCAAGTCCAACGCTTGATTTGGAAATCCCTTCCCCACACTATCCTCTTTTATTTCCCCCCCCCCCCCCCCCCCCCTTATTGCCCCTCCCACACAACACAACACCTACCTCAGACAACAAAATCACTACACTACCCGGTTGGTGAAATCAACAGTGGTCCCCCACGACATTACTCAGAATAATGCATGGAAAACCAAAACACGCCTTAGTTGATACCATCCTCACGTACTCTATGAAAGTGGGTAGTAAGTGGGGTATACCTTTTAAGCTCGAGCAAAACAATCCTTGGTTACAAACCTAAAATCCGCAGTGAAAAGTCACTCCGACCTAGGGTTGGAGACAACCTCAAAATTCTCAAAATAATTTTTCAAACTCGCCTAACCGGTTACAACCTAACAGTTCGATCCCGAACCGTTCCTTCAACAACCGTCCTCAAAATTTTAACAATCCAATCAAATAAAGAAGGTCTGGTTTCCGAGTTCCAGTGGCATCGTCAAGAACGCTAGACTATCCAAGTTTGAAGCTGATTTCAAACGACAACAAGGTGAGATGACCAACAAAATAGATTATGTGTTGAAAGCCATCACCGATCAAATAGCGGGCACATTACCTAGTGATACGGTTAAGAACCTGAAACTAGGGACTTGTCCAGTTTCATCTGCTCGTTCTTACCTAATAATGGACCTGTAATGCTCAACATAAGAACATAGTTCAATCAAGCGTCAGCACAAATCAACACCCCAAGCAGCCGCTGAATCCTAAGCTAATGAGCCTGAGAGTCGAAGCAAGAAGAAGACAACCCCACCCCGAGACACCAACACTAACACACACCCACAACCTACATCCATTAGCCTTCTCTCGCCCACATAAGCAGGTTAAACTGAACTCAATATTGGATGCTTGAAACTCGCTCGGGTTGCTTCCACCAAGTACCTCCAATACGAAATTTGTCTGCTCTAAGGAGGATGATGGAGAAGTGATGTTCATTGAGATCATACGAGATGATGATGAACCCCAAAATGAGGATCCCAATGAAGGAGAAGGGGCAACGACGGAAGAAACAGTAGTGGAGTACTTCGACACTTTCCCGACTAGGAATGAACTAACCTACCATAGGTACCTAATGAGTGGCCTAATCCCTTCAATATTTCTTAGAAACCCTATCATCACAGAAGGATGCCCCTACAACCTTAAGATCCCATGCAATATTGGACACGTGCATATTGAAAAATCTTACATCGACCTCAACTCTCCTCTTAATATCATGACCCGAATGATGTACAACTGGATCATGAGAAGAAAACTTGACCCTAGGGAAGATTCAAAGTGGAGAGGAATTAGCAATTCATAGGAAGGATAAAAGGGCTGTCTTGTTTTCAAGGAAACAATACCTAAGTCGTAGACTTCATATTGTCGATGGATATTAAGTTTCAATCAAAGAACCTAGGTTTGTCATAAATGGGTACTATGGAAACATTTTATAAAATATCCAACATGTACTCACGACCCACCCGAAGGCGGAGGGGTACGTCATTCATTAACGTGGGCCGACTGAAGTTGCCTCATAAGATTGCCACCATAAATAGAACAATACGAATTTCAACTGTCAACCTTAGAAACAAGGAGCATACCCAAAATCCAGACACACACACACAACGGAACAACGACGAGACACAAGAGGAAAGGAGGATTGGAGTCATGTAATTGCCAGCACAGATACTAGGATTTAAAAAAGAATGCCTAGACATAGACCAGCGATACCTAACAGGAATGGTTGACGAAGGAGAAGTCACGTAAGGACGTATAACTTCGAGTCTAGCTACAAGACTCGTTAATAAAGAAAAGCGCTTCTTGGGAGGCAACCCAATTTACTTTCCTGCATATTAGGAGTGTCATGTGTGTTTTATATCTTCATATTTGAGTTTTATTATTTTGAACTATATCTTGAAATCATGCCTTTGTTTGTCTTTAACTTCGTCAAAATTACAATCTAAGGTATTTGTGCACCCAATAAGTGCTAGGGGTAATTTATCCAAGCATTGATCCGAATTCAAACATGATAAATGAATTGTTTAGATTAATTCGCGTCAGTTTTGAGTCATATGATTGAATTGTTAAATCTCAGGTTTTGTACAACCATTTATACATGAATTAACTTATGGAATCAAGTGCAGGAAATTTTTTATCATCAAAAAACATTTCGTTTTTCAACAAACAGTGGAGATCGGCGGTACAATTAACACGCGACGCCATCACCAACGACAAAACCGACTGTGGACGGGTCACCATATACCCTGACGGCGACAAACGCCCAGGTACCCGAAAACCTTAACAAGTGTTCAATCAATATATTGAAAAAAAAACGTGCAACCGACATTTCAACTATATTCTTCATTTCTACATTATAACCCTACAAAACCTAGATGAATTTAACACTTCTTCATATTATCTATCGCAGTCGAACCCTAACCATTCCATATTGCTACTAGACTGGTAATCGCCCATACATTTTATGCTTGGTCTAATAAAGCGGTTCGATTCTTTCGATACAGGTCTATATTTGATGAGAAGAAGCTTGACAAGTCTCTTAGAAGTTTCATTGGATGAGATCTCTCTGGGACCCAGGGAACGCTTTAACCAGTTATCGCAGTTTCTTCTCCCATTACACTGAGTAAAACCCAGGGGAGTACTTACATCTTCTTTTCCTTGTTTTCTTTTCAACCCTTAATAACTCACCCTGTTTTACCAAAATAAAAGACGGTCCTCTCGAGAGAACACATAACCGGGACAATGTTCACCTTAAGATGTAGGGGAATACACCATAGAAACTATTCTTTCTATCAATTCTTCACCATTTTGCTTTGTCACTGAAATAAGATGGGTAATCTATCGATACATAGCATAAAAGGGTGATTTTTACCAAAATTTAAATTTTTTTACGACACACACCAATGAAAACCAAGTATTACTAGCGTCGCATGGATAGGAATTTATATGACTAGCAAAAAAACCCTCAAAATTCCACCCCACAATGTGAGGTTCGCCCTTAGATAGTGCTATGAAGACCATCAACCTCGAACAAACTCGAGTGATGTCGCAAAATCTAACATAAAATCCATAATCTCTTACAATTATTCAAATTCCCTCATAGGGGTCCATAATCCAAACTTAATCCAAAACATCCAAATACTAGAATCAAACAACAAGCAAGCAAGACTTCACATGAAAATCCACTCGGGATACTTCTAAGTCTGCTATCACAATCATTCAAACTATTCTTCTTTTACTTTGTTGGGAATTATATTTAAGTTGATAAGACAAAACATATGAAAAAGATGAAGGACTTAAAAGACAAAGGGTGCATACTTCAAAGATGGAATATTAACATAAATATTTCCTAGAAATAATTGTAAAATTTAGAAGATTTGTTTATTATCCTAATTACTTATCCTTGTAAACCTAATATCTCTAGTATAAAAGAGAATATCGGTTCAAATTGTATTTTCCTGTGTGTCAAGAATAAACACCAGGAAAGTGTGTGTGTGTGGTGTGTTTAGAGGCTCTTCAAGGGTCCTCTAAGTGGAGTGCCTAGAATTTATTGTGTTTCATCACCTCAAGGATCTTTGATTCCTCTTGTTTATATAGATAGATAACACATTCTACCATTGATCAAGGTAGAATTTGGGCTTGTAGTTGTCATTGATAAAATAAAAAGATGAAACCTTGTAGGCAATAATACAACACATAATATTCACATAGCAGTCATAAGCACATAACTTGTCCCAAAAACAAAACCACATTTCGCACAGATCAATTCAAAACATTTTAAAACACATTTGAGTATCATTTTCCCCCAACGGAAAAACAGTAAAAAGTGGGGCTACGAGAACTCACCTCAAGCAAGTCTTTAGCAACCAAATCTCAATCACACAAGCAAATGCAATGACGCCCGCACACGACCTAGTCCAGTTAATGTCCCAATTTAATCATCCAATTCCAAAATAATCTTCACGTTTGATGCATAGAGTTTAGACGCGTTGTACAATTACCCAAAACAATTTAGTGGTGTGTATTGTTTGTTGGTGAATGGTTGACGAATTAACCCCCACATTCCTGACGACTTAACTCCATAATCATATCAATCTCATTCCTCGATAATACATACTTATACTATTTAGCGTAAATAGATAAGTAATATAATAAATATTTATAATTATTAATTATAAATATATCTCGACAAGTCCATTCGGTACACCTTAGTCACTTCAAAATAATCATTATATGGTTGAAAATGAAACGTTTACTCATAATAAACACTTTAGAGAAGTTTCGAGAAAAATTATATTTTTCGTCTTTTAGTGAATTTATTAAATAAATAAAATAAAATAATTAAATATTATTTTTATTATTTAAAATCAAAAAATATATTTTTAAGAAATTTTCTAAGTATAAACTTTTTACGAAATTTCGACATAACTCGTACGTTTATACAACGTTTTCCAAGGTTTCAAACCTTATTTTCAACATTTTTCACAAATTCGACACTTTTCGACAAAATTCCAAAATCTCAATCGTTAATGCTTACCAACACGTTTTTCTCAAAATATCGTTCAATATCACTTCGTAAATACATTTCCACTTTCAAAAGTCCATCAAAATTCTCATAACTACTATATATCGCTTATTGGGCCTTAAGGCCCAACAAGGGTCCATTAGGACATATATAAGTCCAAAATACTATTTAAGTCCAAAACCAAGGTCCATTTACATATATAAGTATATACTTATATGTAGAAATAATCCAGACCACAATAAGCCCTCCTATTAAGCCGCGGCTCAAATAGACTTATTGGGCCGTGAGTCCTTAAACTCCAATATATATTAAGCTTTAAAATAAGCTATTAAGTTACGCATCGCTTTTGGTTCCTACCATAAGCCTTAAAAATAGTCCACAACATACGTCATAACACAAAAAATAATCAAAATCACTTTTCTAGTGATTTTGGGAATCTACACGTGGCATATAAGCCTAAATAAGCCAAGAAATAGCTTAAAAATAAGCCCGAATAAGCCATACAAGCTACTATCAAAAATAAACATTCTAGCATCATATATTATTCAACCATCACGACCACAACATCAAAACTACAAAAACCCTCTTTTTCCTTTTTACTATTCACGAACCAAACACCACCCTTTTTATTCATTTCGCTTTCAAAAATCGATTTTCACAACGATCAACTTGTACAACTAACATCTATGCATCAAAATAAACCCAAAAGGACAAACGAAATTTAAATTTGAAAACTTATAAGAAAATCTTCACATTTGTAGATTTCGACACGAACCGGACAACCCAAACGTTGTTTAAATGAATAACCAAACACTAGAATCAACCCCAAATATTTATGTCTTCATGTTTTCTTGATCAAACTTCAAAAATTATGAGAGTGTATGTGTTGTAGGTGCGGACGAACACAAGAGAGAAGGGAAAGGATATTTTTTTGATTTTGAAAATGAACTATGTGTAAAAATGAGGATAAGGAAAGCATCTTATGTACAATTTGGACAAGGTTAGCTAAAATTAAGCCACCTTGTCTCCCTAGTCTTCTTTTGACCGGTCGTGGTATCCCATGGGGTCTCGGGCCTTTCTTTTCGTGTCGGGATCACTTAAATACTCGTAAAAGTCAACCGTATAATTTACCCCAAAGTTAATTTGCATTTTTATTCACTTTAAAAATACTTTTCCATTAACCTAGAGTATTCACATGACATATTTTCACTTTAAACCCTTCAAAACTTAATTTGGACATTAACGGACGTGTCGAACTCGTTTTTGGCATTTCTCAAAATTCACGGGTCAAACCACCCGGAATAGACATAACACAATAATACCTTCCAAAAGGGATTATTAATCACAATAAACCTTAAATCATCACATATCTCATAAAATCACCACCGTCAACACGGTACAGAATCTAAATAAATTGACAACGGTCAAATAGTGAAAGGACTATAAATGAAATATTCAGAACACAAAAAGGGCAAAGGTTACACTCAGCCAATGTCTTGGGTATCATTCAAAGCTCTCAACAAACTTCCAAAAGGGATTATTAATCACAATAAACCTTAAATCATCACATATCTCATAAAATCACCACCGTCAACACGGTACAGAATCTGGATAAATTGACAACAGTCAAATAGTCAAAGGACTATAAATGAAATATTCAGAACACAAAAAGAGCAAAGGTTACACTCTGCCAATGTCTTGGGTATCATTCAAAGCTCTCAACAAACTTTGAAATAGCATATTGATCTAATCCGCAAAACAAATAAAACAATAGTTAAAGATATAATCCAAAAAAATAGTTAACTTTTCCCTGGAAATAAAAGTAAATGTAAATAAAGGATAAAGTATGCCAAGAAAGTAAATGATTGCTTGATTTTTATATACCCAAAATATATATACTAATATAACTTTAAGAGTAATTAAGAAAATTACCAAGTTACCCTTGATAAAATT
>BQNB010209098.1:0-10360 GCA_026074375.1 Tanacetum coccineum
GGCTTATTTGGTTTTGGGCTTATTTTTCATAAGCTAACTTTTTTTGGTTTATTTGGTTTTTATCTGGAAATTGCTTATTCGAAGGATTGCTTATTCTCAGCTTTTTGTTCATCTTGGCTTATTGGATACTAGTATATGTTTATGTTTCAATATATTGGTTTTCAGATGTTTATGCAAATTGCTTATTTAAAGGGTGTTTGGGATTGCTTATTTTTCTGCTTTTTAAGCAGAAAAATAACCCTCTTCTTTTTGTCAAAATACTTTAAGGGGGTGTTGTTTCGGCTTATATAGCCGGCTTATGGCTTATTTGGTTTTGGGCTTATGTTTCATAAGCTCATTTTTTGTGGCTTATTTTTAAACTTTTCGGCTTATATAAGTTTATTATGACATAATGAACTTATATAAGCCGAAAAGTTTCAAAATAAGCCACAAAAAGTGAGCTTATGAAACATAAGCCTAAACTCAAATAAGCCATAAGCCGGCTATATAAGCCGAAACAAACACCCCTGGTAAACATCCATAATTCTAAATAAGAAAGAAATACCAGAGCCTAAACTAATAGCATCTAATAATCAACCAAAACGAATAGCATCTAATAACATCATCATAGTAACTTAAATAATTGATAAATTCGTTAGTTAATTACTAGGAAATTTTTGGGGTTTTCTTAAAAAAAACATGTATTAAATTATATCAGAACCAATAAACGAGATTAAAAAAGAACAAGGTTAATTACCGATGGATATCTCGACGGCTTTCGTTTCAGCGATTGATAATAAAGACTAGCAGGTGTTTTATAAGTTCTTACAATATCTAGACAAAATTACATGTTTGGTCCATGTAGTTAAATCACACTCACGGGCCTTATCCGATTTTAATTACACCATTCATACCTAATTTTTAAACGGGTATCTATAGTTTTTTATTACACGTATAGTCTTTATTTTTGTTACACGGATAGTTTTATTTTTTAAAATGTGAAATGGGGACTATCAATAAAAATGCTTTGAAAAATAAGAATTATATATGTAATTAAAATCAAATAGGGACAAAAGTGTAATTTTGGGTAAATCACAAGAACGAAACATGTAATTTTGTCAAATATCTAATATTGACACTTCTCGGATTTCTTATCTCTTTTTATTTTAGAGTGAACTACACTAATCGTCCTTGTGGTTTGAAATGACTTGCATGTTTAGTCGTTTGACCTTTCTATATATTACTCTAACTCTGAAACTTTTAACACTGAAAGCAATGTTTTACAACCCGGTTTTTCTATAGATCCGGTTTAGTCACTGGTTGATCGGGTTAAACATGTCCTATAAATATGTATGTGCTTTTGTCATATTGATTACAGTCATTACGCTATTTTCTTTTTAATTTATGTTTGGGACATGATACGGCAGGGAGATCAAGCATCAATCATAGGAGGTGTACCTCTCTTGCTTGATAGTGGATTTAAGCGGCACTAGGTGTCCCGTGGTTTTTACCCACTTTGGGGTTTTTCACGCTAAAAGCCTGGTGTTCTTGGTGTGTGCTTGATTATCTTTAATACCTGCTGATTGGGTTGATTTGATATTGTTTGGGGGCTGGTTAGAGTTGCTTTTAGTTTGCCTTATTTGTTTACTTCCTCATAGGTTCATACGGGTTTGGGTAAGTGCTGTCAAACGAAGATTTTGCTTCCGCATTTGTGTTTATACCGTTGTGACCCATTGCACTTTACCCGTCAGTAGGAAGTGCCTTGGTAAATAAGTCTGCTAGGTTATCGTTTGAACGAATTTGTTAAATAATAATATCGCCACTCTTTTGCAAGTCATGAGTGAAAAAGAACTTCGATAGAATATGCTTGGTTATGTCACCTTAGATGTATCCGTCCTTAAGTTGAGCAATATATGGTGCATTATCTTCTACAACTGTTAGAGCATACCGGCCTGAAGAATTCGACATGATTCACAAATATGTAGTATTACACTTACCCGACTCGCTTTATAATAAACAAGATCTCTACGTGATTCGATGAAGTGGCACCCATTGTTTGCTTTACGGAAGGCCATGAAATAGCGAAACTTGTGAAAACATATCAAGTTTAGGACCGGGTGGTATAGGGATCAGACATATATCATGTATTTGCTAAGCCAACTAGATTTCTTTCGGATGTGTTAGTATAATAAAAAAACCCAAATATCTTATCTCTTATGCTTTAAAGATATTGAAATATTCGCTTTACTCCATTCGAGTGACTTGTACAATTTAATCAATTATTATTCTCGAGAATTTTAAAATCATGACACATGATTCATGCATTATATACTCCTTAAGAAATCTCACAATGGAGGTATGTATATATAGATACAAGATGGAGTATTCCGCAATATACAATTTTAATTAAGATAACTACTAATACTAATAGATATGGACATCCATTCCATATTTATGCATAACACTCCCCCTTGGATGTCCATTTGAGAAATATGTCTCGTTAAAACCTTACTAGATAAAACCCAGTGGGACAAAACTCTAGTCAAAGAAAAAAAGTACATAAAATCTTTTATACGCTTGAGGATGTTGCCTCATTAATAACCTTTTCGGAAAACCATGTGGGGACAAAACCATGGTCAAGAAAAAAAAAGTGCAATGCGTATCTTTTATCCCCCTTATGAGCACATTACTTAGGCTCATTGAGTTAGTGAAAGAATCGCATGAATAAATATTCTCAACTTCTTTTTTGCATATCCATACCAGCATACGTCATACAACTCATTTAGTTATATCATCGTACTTCACAAGTTATTCATTACCAACATCATGTATGACTGCTAGCAACAATTCAATGTTTCATACACATTTTAGTATGACATATCTAAATCAATATCGTGATCATCATCTTTATAAATAAGGGGGTCTTTCTAACATCACGTGACCTCATAAACATGAGAGTTGTTTGTCCATATAAATATATAGCTCTATCTTTAGTTTTCATGATACACATATTTTATCTTTAAGGTGTTAAATTCCAAAACAAAGACAAAGATACGAGCTAGTAACAAAATTTATCGTCACTATTTAGTCATTAAGGTGACCTATTTAATAGGGAAAACAAAGTTTAGTCATCCACATTGCATACAAAGTAGTGTGTTCATCATGTAAGGATCTGAAATAGAAAACTAACACAACACTGTTCCAATCAACCCTTGCAATAGATGAAGATAATCCACATCAAACGACATGTTTAAACATTAAAGTGCAGATACTGAACGCACCTTGATCGATTTCCAAATGAAGACACCTTCCTTTGATGCAAACCATCAATATATGCTACCCTAGCACGTTTGCCGATATCGAGTTAAACTCCGCGATAAAATACAATTAAGATTTCTGATGAAAATATAAACCCTTGAAAAAAAACTTGGCAATATCTTTAACAATGAAGTTAGATTTAAAAAACATGAATATCGACGCAGATAGCATTTCGAAAAAAATATACAAAACATGCAATCTTGATTTTATTTTCCTTTTGAGCGGCATAAACTTAATTAATGGATTCTAGCAAGAAACTATAATCAAGATAAGAGCCCCAGGTGTAGTAACACCGTAACACCATTTTTTGACTGTCACGTCTGCGTCACATCAGCATAACACCAACACCAACACAACTCCTCTAATCATAACACCAAATAACACCACTCACCTCTTTATTTTCATAAAACCCCCTAAACAATTATTTCATTCATTTAACAAACTAAACATTTCATTCATGATTAAACATACAAATTACATAAAAAAAACACATTACGAAATTAAAAAAAAAACATTACGAAATAAAAAAAAAACCATTACGAAATAAAAAAAAACCCTACTCGTCTTCGTCGTCCTCGTCACCCAAATCATTTCTTATTTTGTTTTTGATTAATTGTTTTTGCTTCTTGATCCAATATGCGTCGTCATCCAAATCCTTGGTGTTAGTAGCTGGAAACTCAACTCCTCCAACCGCATGAGTGTGCGGTCTTTTTCGGCTTGAGCTTCGAAAGCCCTTTCAGCGGCTTCCCGTTTCAGACGAAGCTCCTGCTCCATTAACTCCCCGAATTGGGTTGACGCGCTACTTCCACTAGTGCTCGTCGTGGCGTCGGATTTGGTTTTCTTGGCGGGCCGTGGTTTGCCGGCCGGACGTGGTCGTGCATCGTGACCGAATAGATCCTCTTGGGAAGCCCCGGGGACGTCTCCGGTTAAGTCAACTTGTTCGGGTGCGTCCCATTTCGGGTGGAATCTCAAAAGGGCCCAAGCATCTTCTTGAGAAAACGAGACCCCTTTATGCTCATCACGGTAAATACTTTGAGCCTGTTTCAAAAAATCTACATCGTTCTCGCCACTTTTCCCCAAACGTTTGGCCCGTTTGTACGCGGCGTTGAAATTTTGGCAATTGGCATTCAACGTATGCTATTTGCTAGTCAACATATCATTTTTACGTTTTTGAAATTTTTTCTAACTGAACTCGTTCAAAACCCCGATACCATAAACGTCTCATGCTTTTGTGGACCCTCTCCGACAATTATTATTCTTCGGAAACCCGGCCACGTTAAACATGTTGCTAACATTCTTCTTCGACCGGTAGCATAACGGCCCGCTGCTACCGGTCTGGGGCTGTGGCTTCCAATATTTTTTTCACCTTTCGGGCCATTTTTTTTCTTTGGACCGCTTTTTTTTGACGAATCGACTTGTTGAGGTTGAGTGAGTGTGTGGGAAGCTTTTGAGTGGAATGATGGTGTGTTTTGTTGTAGATTATCTTTAATCACGGTTTAGGAATTTGTGATTGTTGCCATGGAAATAAAGCTTGTTGTTGTTCTTGTAGACGCGTAGGTAATTGTTGAACTGTTCCGGCGTCATCGACCCTCTGGTGAGAGAGATTCATGAAACTGTTGTTGTTGGGAATTCAGATATTTTTTTATATTGCTAAAAATATGTATGTTTGTATTTGAAGAGTGGTGATTTTGTTGTGATTTTGTATTTAGTAATGTGTTGTATATATAGTTAGTTGAGTGAGGGGGGTAAAATGAATTTTTTTTTTAAAATCAGCCGTTTTAGGGGGGTAAAATGAAAAAAATTAAATTTTTTTTTTTTTTTAATATATATACTAAGCCGTTAGGGGCTAAAATGAAACATTTCAAAATTGGGGGGAAAGAGTAAAATTTAAATTATAGCCGTTAGGGGGGTAAAATGAAATTTTTTTTTTTTTTAAATCACCCCAACGCGCGTTGGCGGCCAAACGCCGAGCCCAACGCCGTTGGGCAACGCGGTGGTGGGGTGTAGTAACGCCGGACAACGCCGGCCAACGTCGTTGCCGGCGTTACTACACCGAGGCCTCTAAGGCATGGGGTGTGGTGGCTTAAGCCACAAAACAAATACTCGGGCCCCTCAGGCGCCTACATCTGCTTTTATTCTCACTCAATTAATACCCCTTCACTCATATCACCACTGTACTCTTCTTTGGGCACCAAACACTTTCACCACACAATCAATTTTTAAAAAAGATTTTTTTTTTACTTTAGCTCGCCACCGGGGTGACGAGATAACAAAAAAATGTGAAGTGGCGAATGGTAGTGGTATGGTGGCGAGCCAGTGGCGAAGGCCACATCAGACTGGCGAGTGTGCTTCGCCACCACACCTCACTCTCTAATGTATTTTTAGATATGCTTAAGACCTGCTATATTGCTTTCTTTCAATAAAAAAGAACA
Source organism: Tanacetum coccineum (assembly GCA_026074375.1). Lineage (NCBI taxonomy): Eukaryota > Viridiplantae > Streptophyta > Magnoliopsida > Asterales > Asteraceae > Tanacetum > Tanacetum coccineum. Next base: position 5,730 of record BQNB010209098.1, read on the forward strand.
GCAGTATAGTTTCCGTTTAAGGAGATATGTGTACTTGTCTGTATAAATGTCAACTTGTTTATTCTTAATTTGTATTATGATAAATGAGCAAAAAGTAACATATCGAATGGGGTGAAAGCTTCCAAAAATGTGTAACATCTTTTATTTTTTGTACAACGAATGGAGTTCTTAAAAAAGTTGAAGTCAAATTACTCGATGAACAAAATCATACAAAATTTAATGAAACACAAAACAGCCCTTATAAAATAAAAAAAATTACAAAGAGGCCCCTCTAGTTAGGAGGAAAAAAAAGGAGGGGAGGAGGCTTGATCCGAGTGGTTTTCTAGGTTTTCTACCGAGATGAGGTTTTCTCATGATCTCATCTCTATATGTCTTTCCCTGGTCTATATGCTCTTGAAGTTAATAATAGGTAGGGGTGTTGATCGGTTCGGTTATCGGGTTGTTCGGTTAAAAAAAATTAGGTTAAATCGAAAACAAACCAAACCGAACTAGAATTCAACTGAACCAAACAGAAAACCGAATATGAATTCGGTTTGATTTTCGGGATGACTCGACATCATTTATTTTTTAAAAATACTAGTAAAATTTACACAGATATTAAGCAAAAAAAAATATTTCAATCATAAAAAGCGTTTTTTTTATATTATGATAAAATTTTAATGGTATATATATATATATATATATATATATATATATATATATATATATATATATAGTTAGGATCAAATGAGAAGATAAATTAAAATAAGAATGATAAGAAGAAACCACAACCACACATTTAAGATGCACCTATAAAAACTCATGCATCTCCCCTTGATTTTCTCTCTTCTATTTAAAATGTGTGGCTAGAATTCCTTCTTATTCTTCTCATTTTTATTTTCTTCTCACCGGATCCCTACTCTATATATATATATATATATATATATATATATATATATATATATATATATATATATATATATAATCCGGATCGATTGAGAAGGTTTTTATTTTGAGAAGATTGAGAAGGTTTTCAAAAACGATAGATTTCTAACTTTGATTCACGTTTTTCAAGCGTAAAACTCATTTTAATGTGATTATAATTAAAAATGTGCAAAAAAATTTTGAATCAATGTTAAAAACCTCTCGATTTTGCAATATATGTACAATACTGAATCATCTGTACAAATTTAATGAATCATCATCATAACTCGATTTTAACAATGATTTGTGAATCAAATTTGTGATTTATAGATTCGATTCACTGTTAAATGATGTTTACTTGTGAATCAAATCAAAAACATGAATCAATTTGCTCAAACGAAGATTTCTCAATCTTCTCAAAATAAAAACATCTCAAAAAAGTGAATGGAACCGGAGGCATATATAATATATAAATAATATATATATATATATATATCTATATATATATATATATATATATATATATATATATATATATATATAAGTACGTATTCTGTTCGATTTCGTTTAGTATATTAACCATATCCAACAACCAAAGAACCGAATTTGTAGTTCGGTTCGGTTTGGTTTTGGCAAATTCGGTTCGGTTATTAGTTCGGTTCAATTGTTTTCGGTTCAGTTTTGTTTTTTTTTTTACGGTTTTTTTCTCACCCGTAGTTTTAAATTTTATAGGTGTTTAATTGTGGATCGTTCATCGTTGTAATTTATCAAATGGGCCATAGATCCGCTTTTGGGCCTGATGCAGGGATCCAAGAGATGGGTGTTCACTCTTCAATCAATTGCCATGCAATTTAGACATATGTGATGTCGACTTTGATTCTATTAGATGTCCATTGTGTGATAACGAGTTAGGAAGTTATCCCGTGCGTTGCGGCGAGACTGCTGTATAAACGTCACATCTTTTTTATTCTTTTCTGATTCATTTTGCACTTGTTTTTTAATCCTTTTATGATTGTTAGTGTTATATTTTACACTTAAGACATATTTAGCACATTACCGAGTGCATGAGCATTGTGTCGAAGCTCAAAATTGCAGACATTATCATTCCTAAAATAACATAATCATTACCTTTAAATAATTACAGAAAATAGAATTAAGATGTGCAGATTCATACTCACAATTACACTCGGGGTCCTCTTTGTTAATTCTTAGGTCAAAGTATAGCCTTGTATGTACAGCTTGTAATATATAAAATCTCAAAGAAATACACACAATATTTTTGGTGTTGACCATTTCAACTCTCAAATACACACACATATGCATGTGGTACATGAATAAAGGTTGATCCCTTCTGACATATAACCTTCCGATCTTAATTCACTGTCTGAGTATTGTGATTAAACTTCAAGTCCAGCTTAGAAATCACTTTAATAAAAGTGACAACAATGATATATTTTCTGTAAACGTTTTTTACACATTCCCCATCCTGCCTTTTAAGCCCTCCCAAAAGCAAACATAACTATAAAAAAAGGCAACTAAAAGGAATCGCATAGCGACATGCTTTGGTTACAAAACAATGCTCAAAAACCATCTCCGCCGTCTAACAACCACCACATATCATCACTTCAACCATATCGTAGCCCATCACTTGAAAAACAACGATTGCAAAACTAATATAAAACAACTCATACCTTTAATCTTCTTGTTCATAAAGGGTTCCTGCCATTCAAAATCATTGAAAGCAATAAGCAAAATGAAAATTGAAACAATCCATGAGACAAAAAATTAAGGATTCCTTAGAGATGCTAATCAAAGAAAAGAAAATTATCTCAAAACCTCCACTAATATCTGCCGAGGTACGTCCTTGAAGCGGGGCATAAGAATTGGAAGCTTTGTACCGGAATAAAATTAGGCCAAATTGATACGGGAGAAAGTGAAAGAAGGATCGAGTATGTGTGTTGTGAGGACACGTGCTATGATTCGGTAGATTATCGCATTGAAAAAAAAGGTGCCCAAACTAAAATATGCAGGCTTTTGTCTTTACCTGTAAAGAGTTTTAGTATATAGATAAATTGTGTGATGATGACCTCGAAAGTCGAAACTGCCCAACACATAGGCTGTGTTTGGGTGGGGCTTGGTTTTTAAAATAAGTCGGCTTATAAAATAAATCTCGTTTGTCACGCGGGCTTATGAAAGAACTTTTAAAATAAGTCGGCTTATAAAATAAGCTTCATTTTAGCCCGGAGCTTTTGAACCATAATTACTTATATATACACAAAAATATCTAACATATACCAAAAATTTATTTATGTTCTTTTTAGTAATTTTGCAGATAAATAAAGCCTAAAGCCCAGCCCCACACATTTCCAAAACAAGTTAAAAAAATAACAAAATTTTTAATTTCCGCATATAATAAAGCCGCAAACCCCACCCCAGCCCCAGCCCCAGCCCCAGCCCCTTGTTAATTGTTCGTTTGCTATTAATATTTGGAATCGAGTTACGGTTTGGTGAGGTGCGGCTAACCGTCCCAGTAACCATATAGACCTGATGTGTTGGAGTGATTCAACAACCCTCGACAATCATTCGAAACTTTGTCTCGATGTGGTCATTCAAACAACCCTATAAGTTCTTTGAAGATTTAGGAGCCGTGTTTGTTGCGATTTGTAACCGCCTAGAAAGGATCCAATACCATTGTGTAAATTCAGTCCCAATTAAATTGATTTGATCGGTGTCTCGACAAACTTTTGTATGCATATTTTGTAATCTCTTTTAACCATGGTTTTAAAAGGCGCGTCATGGCGCTGCAAAGGCCTCGCAAAGACGCGAGGCGTGACCTCCACGCCACGTTATAAACCAAGGCTTGGGCTTAAAACTTGACGTGGGACGAGGAGTGAAAAAACATGACGCGAAAAAACGCGATGCGTGAAAGCTTTTTTGAATTCAGTTTCGATAAAAATTGTATTTTTATATATGAATGAAAAAGATTACATGCAAAGATAGTTTCTTGACTTTATTCCTAATGTATGACACTTTTTGTAAACTCAATATATTTGTAATATGATATAAATATTTTAATATTTTGTGACGCTTTAAGTCACGCCTTAAAACGCCATGACTCGCCATGGCTCGCAAAGGCGTAAGGTTTGGCCATGCCGCCACGTCACGCCTCACGCTATTTATAACATTGCTTTTAACTAGCTCCTTAAACTTTTCTTTACAATGTGTTCTCGAGTTCAATTTTGAAGGGAAAATAAAAGAAAAGAAAAAAAACTTAAGTAAATTTGTATTCTTGAGTTTCTTTAAGGAATGAAAAGAAAGAAAAAGAAGAAAAATGAAAGGAAATTTTTGGTTAAAACTTTCCTCCCCAAAATGAGAGGAAATGAATGGAAAGTAACATTTTACATGTCAAAAGACATAATTGTCCTTGCTTTTTTAACTTGAAACTCTCAAACATAGGTATAATTGTAATTGAATCAACTTTTTTTCTTTTTTTTCCTTAAACTCAAGAACACAAATTTTAGCAACTACTTAAATTTTTTTTTTTTACCTTGTATTTTCTTTTCTTGTTGTTTAAAACTCGAAAAGGCAGGCCTTCCAAAAGAAAAACATTCAGCACATGTGATAATGGATTTTCGGTATCTTACTCACACCAATTGTAAAACCCTAAAATCAGAACAAGTGCAAAATTACCAAAATGCCCCTAATGTCAGAAAATTTAATAAAAGCAT
>BQNB010209099.1:0-10360 GCA_026074375.1 Tanacetum coccineum
GAAATTTAATATTCTTAGATAATATTTAATTGTAAATATATAATATGAGGGTGCGTATGAGACATAGATGATATCAAACAATTATATTATAGTAATACACATTTTAAAAGTGTTACCACGTTGTTTTTGCCTTCCTTCTACAGTAAAATAAACAGTACCCGGGCCACTGGGCTCGGTTACTGTTCATCGGCCAAAAAAAAAAAAAAACTTTATAATCCCACTCCTCTTCTTTGGCCAAAAATAAGAAAAAAAAATTACGGGACGTGCTCTCATTATATACATACACATTACAAAAGTAATACGACGTCGTTTTTTACGTCGTGCTACAGTGTTCGGCTCAATGGGCTCCCAGTTTGGGCCGGCCCACTTTTTTTTTTTAATCGCCGTGCTACAGCAATATGAACAGTGTTCGGCCCAATGGGCTCCCAGTTTGGGCCGGCCCAGTTTTTTTTTTTTTTTAAATACGCAATACAAAAAAAAAATACTCAACACAAAATAAAAAAAGAAAATTACAAAAGTACTGACTTATTCATATAAAAAAATACCCGCGTCATGAGGCCCAACACATAGCTGCCTATAAAAAAAAAAACATCCGCACAAAATAATATTAAAAAAAAAAAATTTGTTCGGCACAAAATGATACACTCCGAGTTTTTACAACGTCTTGCTACATAATATGAACAGGTGTTCGGCCCAATGTTTTTTATTTTTTAATACGCAATACAAAAAAAATACTCGACACAAAATAAAAAAAATAAAATTACAAAAGTACTGACTTATTCATATCAAAAAATATCCGCGTCATGAGGCCCAACACATAAGCCCATATAAAAAAAACCACTATTAAACATAAGACCAAAAAAATAAACCCGCACAAAATAATATTAAAAAAAAATTTGTTCGGCACAAAAGTGATACGACGTCGTTTTTTACGTCATGCTACAGTAATAAGTTACTTTATTTATAAATACCAATATAAAAAAAATACTCGGCACAAAATAAAAAAAGAAAATTACAAAAGTACTGACTTATTTAGATCAAAAAATACCCGCGCCATGAGGCCTAACACATAAGCCCATATAAAAAAAACCACTATTAAACATAAGCCCGAAAAAATAAACCCGCACAAAATAAAAAAAATAGAAAAAAACAATTAAACCCGCAACTATGCGCGAAAAATTAACGTCCCGCAGCAACGCGCGGGTAAACATGCTTGTTAAGAACATGTATTTAAGATGGCCGGGCCGGTATTGTGGATTTGGCACAATTAGGTGATAAGTATGTTTTATTTAGTAGAGTTTTAAAGGGCTTACAAAAGTTGATTGACATTGTAAAGAAAAAGGAAACATGAAAACAGTAAATTAAGACAAATCTAAACCAATGCAATGCCACTAATTCTATTATTAACCACATAATCATAACTTTGTTCAAGTATTTGCATCTACTATGAATATGCTATAAAACATAGTATATCCATATGAGTTATTGAGTAAACTCGTATACATTTGCAGAAGCTATATTAGACTAGAACTAGAAGTCTAAAATAGTATAGTGGCCAAAAGATTTGCGTGCATCATTTTACTACTCGGGCTTCTAAGATATATATGTTGTTACACACGTCATACATATAATAATGTACCGCTTACGCTTGTGTCACAAATAATAGGACAATACTGTAGTTTCTTAGATACGCTTGGCGTAGTTGAGCTAGCGAAAATCCTGTGTAAAAGCTTATATGATAACTAAACATACCAATTAAAGATATATTGTAACGATCTAACTTTTAATTTTATGAGGTCACTGGCACCTTCGCACACTTGAAGCAGAGTTATTAAAATATAATTCTATATATCAGTAACATTTTGATGTTGAAAATAATTTTTCAGACCTTAATTATAAATTTAAGGTTTACGAAACTTTGATAAACATTTTATGATAACACACTTTACACATCATCTCTTATCATCGTGCACGAGTTTGATACATCCTCGAATAAGTCATGTTTCTAAATAAAGTCCATTTAGGGACACTAACTCATCATTTTATAGCTATAGCGAGTATAACGAGGAGTGACGAGGATTATCAATTTTAATGTATTCTTTTAAACGATGACGTGCATTGCAATATTTGCAATCAATATAGATATAGATTAATTTTGAAAATATTGGAGTAGCCCACCAGTCCACCACTATTTAATTCGTCTTCAAATGGGTATTACCGGCCCATTAAACACTTGATAAACCCACAATTCAAGTCCACCAGTCCACCACTATTTAATTGTGAATCATTGCTATTTATCAAGATCGAGATCTTAATATGAAATCGTTTGTTCACTCGTTAGATTAAAGGTATAATAGGCTCCGGTTCCGTTGAGAAGGTTTTTATTTTGAGAAGATTAAGAAATCTACGTTTGAGCAAATTGATTCATATTTTTTGATTTGATTCACAAGTAAACATCATTTAATAGTGAATCAAAGCTATAAATCACAAATTTGATTCACAAATCATTGCTAAAATCGAGTTATAGTAATGATTCCTTAAATTTGTATAGAAGATTCAGTATTTTACTTATATTGCAAAAACGAGAGATTTTTTAACATTCATTCGAATTTTTTTACATATTTTGAATTATAATCACATTAAAATGAGTTTTACGCTTGAAAAACTAGAATCAAAGTTAAAAATCTATTATTTTTGAAAACCTTCTCAATCTTCTCAAAATAAAAACATTCTCAATCGATTCGGATTCAGGTATAATATGTGTCATACGTGATGTAATTCATGTCAACTGCTTAATCCCAATATTAAAGACCAACTGTGTGATAAATTAGGGAATAATCAAAGTTGAAACATCATAGATATTATACTATCTAACGTTAGTTGTAATTTTTTGTCACACAGATTAAACAGTAACTACAAAATAATAAATTTTTAATTGAGTGAACAGTAACTCAACTAATTAAATAATATCAGCCTACACACATGAAACCCAAGTGAAGCTGAGAAACAAAACACGTGTCTCCCACCACCGATATCATCTCTTCCACTTCTATCTCCCACCCCTAAAAAACACACATAATAAACATCTCTCTCATCTCTCTCGCCGGTGATTGATTCCATGCCTAATTTAAATCGGTGCTCAGCATTGATTGTAAGTTTGTTAACCCTAATTAAATAATTGTTATGAGTATTTTTTTTTATTTTTAGTTTGCGTTTTCATATTGACGAGTTTGCAGTTATGGATTTTTTTAATAAAGATGTAGCAAAGATTGCTTGCAACAAGCTTTACAATGAGAATGAAGGTACGTTTTTGACCTAATTTATGTGTGTTAATGAATTAACGAATTGGGGTTTGGGGATTTTTATTTTGTTTTTAGATGTTTTTGTTGTTAGATGTTCATACTTTTAAGGGGTTTAGTTATGTGATCACGTTGTATTGAATTTCAGAATCTTTGAGAAATTATGAGGAGGATTGAGGAAGACGCTAGGCGTTTGGCTAATATTTGTAAGGTTTGTCTTTGCTTTTTAGTTTTTATATAAGAAATATTTGGGAGTGAAGTGGGTTGTTAGCTGTAATTTTGCCGATAAGTAGTTTTTTAAGGTATAATTTTGCCAATAAGGTATAGTTAAATAACATTATTTTTTTCTTCTATTGCTTATTCAAAAGTAAATTAGTGGGTTGTTAGCTGCTCTGTAATAAGTAGTTTCTCAAATGAGAAATCCCAGACGCCCTATAAGAATTATCACGCGAGAAAATCTAACAAGCGATATGTCAAGAGTTGTACTTTAGGATGCTATTCAGAAACTACAAGAGAACAAGAAACGTACCGAAATATGATATGGTTACTAATAGTAACAAAAACTTTGCTAATTTTTATATGTAAAAGTTCATCTGCATTGTCCTAATTTTATCCTATTAATAGTTACAGATTGTAGCAAACGATCAATAAACGTTCTCATTAGCCGAGATTCCCATAACAGCCGTGGTAGGCCACAAGCCCCATGTGGGTGTATTTCCGATTTTGGTTGTCGACGTGTTATCCCATGTGCCATACCATCGCCATTTTATATCATACTAACTCTTCCTAAATTGCTGTCATTGCAGGTACCAATCAAAGTCCAAGTGCAGCTTAGACCGATTTCCATGGCAACAGCGGCCGCAGGCACCACAGCCGTCAAGGTAAGCTCAGCCTTCCATGTATTATTCCATTTTCCATATGATTTCCACTTTATATTATATTAACTTTTGGTTAACTGTCATTGCAGGTACTAATCAAAGGCTGAGTGCACCAATCAAACGCCAAGTGCACCTACCACCGACTCCTGCGAGAACAACGTCGCCAATGGTAGCGAGATCACAGCTGAACATCTACGACTGAATAGTGCGATGGCCAGTGGTTAAAGGGTTATGGTTTATTTTCCCATATACCTTCTAAATCTTTCTTTTTTAAATTGAGTTTTCTCGACAGAATATCATGTAGTTACATGTTGTCATTTATAGGTTTTTTTCATTTTCGTTCGCAAAATGAGTGCACTAGAATTCGACGGTATGATTTGGGGTCCTACAGAGAAAGACGGTCGAGCCCGCTTATGACTGCAACTATAGTATGTTTTTGTTGTTGCCGGTTAAAAAGAAAATGAAAGTGTATATGCGGGTTCACACTAAACAGGGACCCGTACTTGATTCAGTAGGTATTCCTCTTTCCGCGGTGAAAGGCATTGCTAGACAGATACGGATAAAGGTATGTTTATAACTGATAGTGTGATGCCAATTATTGCTTGATATCCTTTCCTAAAGTGTTAAACCTACTCAAGAATGTGCGTGTAAACATTTCTTAATGAGCAATTACTAAATGGCTTAAATATGCGGCCTCCATATTGCAGCTGTGTAAAACTCTGAAGATGCTGCCCCTGGCTACTTCATTGCTCACCGCGACTCACAATCCACCCCATCGATCATAATACACATATCGTAATTAGACCAAACATCGTCTTTTCTCGTAGTTGGTCTAATTCGCACCACATCTTCATTTGTGTAAACTTTTCGTACATGGCTAGTAGAAATGGAGGGATTAGTGGAAGCTTGTTGTGATTGTGAGTTTTCCATTATAGAGGGATTTGAGAAATTAGAGTATATATATCACGATTAGAGAGAAAAAGAGAGATTAGTGAGTGTTTTTGATGTGTTTTCAACCCCAACCCATTACATGTATTTATACTACCAATCCATGCCCTAAAATCATCAAAAAACACAAAAAAACCAAAAATTCGACTAGCATAACGGCTAGTAGCCGTTGGGTTTTTTTTTTTAAAACCGAAAAAAACCGGTTAAAACCGGTTTTTTTAAAAAAAAATTGTAACGGCTATTTACTGTGAGTGTTGACCGGTTTTTTTAACCGGTTAAAACCGGGTTTTTTTTTAAAACGGATATATAAAAAATTTAAAAAAAATTTTAAAAAAAACCCGGTTAAACCCGGTTATTTTAAAAAATCAGGTAAACCCGGGTTTAAAACCAGTAAAAAACCGGTACCTTAATATACCCGAAAACCGGTCTAACCGGTTCGGTTATGTTTAACCGGTTCGGTTAACAAAAAACCGATTTTTTTAAAAACCTGTTCCGGTTTTTTGTACCGGTTTTTAAAAAAACCGGTTTACATTTGCATCTCTAGTCGTAAGGTCTGTTTGTTTTGCAGAATGTTTTTAGCAAAATTGTAAATAACTAATTATCTTCACATTGCAATATCAATATTGTAAACATGTGAAGAATGAAATACCAAGGTTTTTTGCATCTATTATATTAAAAGATACAGCCCTTTAATTTAATGGGGCTGTATCCATTAAATGTTTAGAAGCCGGATGTGAAGTTCTTTTGGAGCAAATAACAGTTAATGTGATCCATGCCAACAGCCATCAGTCATTAGTTACATGCGAATCATAACTCTAAACAATGAAGATCATCCTGGGGTTACATAACTCATGTGAATCATCATCTCCCCATCCTTACAACCCCACTGAATACAAACTGCTATTGCACCTGCTCTAGAACAATTGTGGAAGATTTATAAATGCGCTGCGAGTTCTTTACAAATCTGCAGTAAACTCTATGATTAGGAGAGTGCGGGAAAGGTGTTTGATGAAATGTCAAAGAGGTATTTTATTCAATTGATGGGTAGTTCAAATTGGATAATGAGTTATCATCGTGGTTTTTAGGGCATGTGAAAAAAGGAAGGACTATGGATGATCATTTTGTCATTGATCTTCCGAGAAACACATGTGGACAGTGTCAAAAAATATTTAGTGTCATATGTCTTAAAAACTAGCTGTAAGAAACAACAAAGTAACCTAAATTTCCCACCTACTTTATATAAAAAAAACCCGAACGTCACTCAAACTAAAAAGGAAAAAAATGCATTGGATCTGGGGCAACACTTTTGAGCCGACATTAGCCCTCTAAAAAGGGAAAAAATGCATTGGACATGGGGCAACACCTTTGGGCCGAAAATACCCCAATTAGATGGTACTGTAGCAAGGCTTAAACACGACGGCGTTTCTACCGCCTGTTAGTATATAGATATAATAACAAGCAGGATTACCCGCTGTTGCTGCGTGTCGTCAATTTTTCGCATGTTGTTGCGGGACATTGATTTTTTTTCCATTTTGTGCGGGTTTATTTTTTCGGCCTCATGTTTAAGAGTTTGTTTTTTTTCTTATATGGGCTTATGTGTTGGGCCTCATGTTTAAAGGTTTCTTTTTTTGGCTATACGGTTTTTTTAATATAATTTTATGGGATTACGTGTGCTTTAAATGACAATCGCGCGTTATTGCAGGGCATTTTATTATTGTATTTTGTGCGTGTTTATTTTTTCGGTCTCATGTTTAATAGCGCGGGTTTATTTTTGCGTTAATTTTTTTTTCTTTTTTTTTGTGCGGGTTTATTATTTCGGTCTCATGTTAATAGTTTTTTTTATATCGGCGTATGTGTTGGGCCTCATGTCGCGTGTATTTTTTGATCTAAATAAATCAGTTCTTTTATAAAAAAAATTCATATTTTGTGCCCGCGCGTTGGAGCGGGCCGTTATTTATTATTTATTTTTTTACTTATTTTGTGCGTGTGCATTTTTTCGGTCTCATGTTTAGTAGTTTGTTTTTTGTATATGGGCTTATGTGTTTGGCCTCAAGTCGCGGGTATTTTTTTATCTGAATAAATCAGTAATTTGTAATATTTTTTTTCCCTATTTTGTGCCGAACAATTTTTTGTTACATTGCCTACTCAAAAGAAGGAAAAAAAAACTAAATGGGCCGGCCCAAACTGTGAACCCAGTTGACCGACCACTGTAGCACGCAATGTAGCAGTGACTCCAAATACAACATGTTTCAAATGAGTTTTGATTATATAGATAATATGTTGTGGACTGTGGAGGCTTTTTGTTTTGGTATACGATGAAGTGTAACAGATTGGGCTAAAACCCAAATTGATATATTGATATCCAATAACTACAAATTGGGCAACGTCCCTGCATATAGATTTTTTTTTAACATATATCTTCATAGATTTGAAACACTAGTTTTTATTATTTAGATTAGAGTTAATTACATAAATTGTCCTTGTGGTTTACAAAAAATTACATCATTCGTCTTAAAACGCAATTAATTACACCAGTCGTTCTTGTTGTTGTTCAATTTTAACAAACCGGTCCTTTGACCATAACGGCGTCAGTTCTGTTAGTTAAGTCCAGTTGCAATATTAGTCTATAACGGCGGCATGTGGCAACGTTAGTCCATTTAACCAACGAACGTTTGCAACGTTAGTCTTTTATACTAACGATCGTTTATAATTAACTCAAAATTTGGTTTTCTTATAAAAATTTCTGTCTAATTATCTTTAAAATTTATACACGTTTTTATACACACATTTTTATACACATGTTTTTTAAACACACGTTTTTATACACACATTTTTATGCATATTTTTATACATGTTTTTATACTCCTTTTTATACACGTTTTTATACACGCATTTTTATACACACGTATGTATACTTGTTTTTATACACACATTTTTATAAATGGTTTTATACACGGTTTTTTACATCTTTTTATTAGTGGATAAATAGGCCCAAGCCCGGTTTGTGGGCTTTGGGTCGGTTAGTGTTTCATTGATGTAATCTCCTATACATAGTGGTTAATAATAAAGTTACACCTACGGGGTTTTCTATCATCTAACATCTGCCTACAAACGGGTTTTATCATTGTCTAACATCTGTCAATCCCTAAAAACACCTCGTCAACAAAACCTATCCCAAAAAAAAAATACCGTTCCAAAAATCAAAAAAATAATAATCCTATTCATAGATCAAATCGTTTAACCCTTTTTTTTCATATAACGAGTTGGGTTACCCGCGCTTCGCCGCGGGGCGCAAAGGACAAACGGTCGTTACTTAACATTCTATTTTTGTAAAAATTTAAAAAAAACTAACGGTCGTTACTTAACAGCCGTTAGTGGGGGAGGGGGAATTTTGTAATTTTTTTAAAGTGAGGACGGTCTTTACTTAACGTTCGTTAAGTAACGACCGACCCCAATGACTATTTTCGTAAGTTGTTAAAAAAAAATTAACATTCGTTACTTAACAGCCATTAGTGGGAGAGGGAGAAATTCGTAATTTTTTTAAAGTTATGGTAGTTTTCGTAATTTGCGTCATAGTGTGGGGTATTTTGTAAAATTTATGCTAAATGGGCTGGGCCGGAAAATAGGCCGGAATTTGGACCGGCTTTGGGCCGGGTTGTGGGTTGGGTCACGGGTCGGGTCGGGGCTCCGTTTTGCAACCGGATTTCCTACTGATTGTTTATATATATAATATAATAATCAATTATGGAGGATTCAAATAAGGAGGTGAATGCCTTAGACAACTCCTTATGATATATCAAAAACACATATCGAATATGTGGACACTGGTGTTGTTAGTTCACGATTATTCCGGATCTTTGTGATATCAGATTCAGATCTCTTGGTTCGACTATCTAGTTAATGTTTAAATAAAAAAATTTATAGTTGTTTATTTTTGTTTTTTATTTTTTTTTATGTTGGTGATTTGTGCTAAGGTCATAAGTTCCTTTTAAACGTGCAAGGTCACGGTCATGTAAGGTCACGAGGTTTAAGTGTCGTGTAAGGTCACGCAGTTTAGTATCGTGCAAGGTCACGATTTCCTTTATTGTTGCTCGTGCTTCGGTCACGAACCGGTTCGTTTTTTTATTACGTTAATGTTTTTATTAGGTTTTGTTTTTGTTTTCTAGTTTACTGCTCCAGAGCTTTTGCGATTTCGCCGCTCGAACTGCGGGGGAGTATTAGTGGATAAATAGGCCCAAGCCCGGTTTGTGGGCTTTGGGTCTGTTAAAGTTTCATTGATGTAATCTCCTATACATAGTGGTTAATAATAAAGTTACACCTACGGGGTTTTCTATCATCTAACACTTTTTATATACGTTTTTCGTTTTATATATATTTTTATAGTCAATTTTTATACACACATTTATTTAGACATTTATAATTGTATATAGTTTTCATTTTTAAATTCCAATTGTATTTGGTATAATGCAGCCATAAATTTGTGAGTGCCAAAGGTTTTTGTATTCATTATATCATCAATTTTGACCGGTTGTTTATTTGATGATGGTGATGGATCATGGATGAAATGTAAAAGAAAGAGGGTGTTTACTAACATGTTATAATATTTTTAAATTGCACAATATGATAAGTTATTAAATTAAGATAAAAAAGTTAGATATTTTAAATTGAAATTAAAAATAAGTTGAACACTTTAATATACAATTTGACATTTCAAAATACATAAGCTTGTAATAGTTTGGGCTCTCTCATTGAGCCCTTGTGGTCCAAATTTCAGATCGTGGCAACAATTGTATTTTTTTTAAGTTTATAATGAACGAGTATTTCAGTCGCGCTTTGTTGTGGAGTGCTGGATTTTTGTTGTTTTAGAATCAAAAGCAATTGATAGATAAGAAAACCTTTGTTGCGGCGCGTGCTCGGCTATAAATTTGATACTACTTTAGTCCATGTCAATTCAAGTCCAAACATACATATGAAAATACACTATTGATCCTCATATTGGGTCATTGAAGTTACCTAAGTCTAAACATATCAACATATTATTTTTTTCGGCAAAAGCAGATGCTAAACATGAGTCATCAACAAAAGGTGTTCGGTTGCTAGAACCGGTGGTCTTATTTATTTTGAATACTGATAAGTGTAAAAAACACATATCTATTTATACCAAAATTAACCCTAAATGACCAAAAACACACTTAAAATGGCAAAGATATACTTGTTTTTGTGTTTTGTGTGTGC